>JAWWEW010000012.1:24242998-24372645 GCA_035583185.1 Anabacerthia variegaticeps | reverse complement strand
CAAAATGCTGCCGTGTTTGTATAAACACTCACCTTTGGGTTTCTGGTGTCAGGGATGGGCTCTGTCAGTGAGTGAGCTTTGCAATCCTTTCCTGTCACCTCTGGGCTGTAGGTCGGTGGCTGGGACAGTCTCCCTCTGATCTCAGGCAGAGTCAAATGCCATCTGATAATCCTGGGACTAAACAGCAGTCTGCATTGAGTTGTCCGAGCTCAGCAGAGGAGATCAGATCTTGGATTTCCTGTTCTCTCAGTCCATTAGTCCTAAAAAGACTGTTTCTGCTGGAGCAGTTTGATGTGCTGTGCCACCACCAGACGTGACAGGTGTAAGGACCGATCTCTGTCAGTTCAGACTGACCCTCGCAATTTGCAGGCACTGTCAGTCTGTCCGCCAGACCTGTTTCCCTCCCCTGCTGTCTGCCTGATTCATTACCACCCTCAGGATAAGAAAAGGCAATTGCAAATTGGGCAGCATTGGAGTTGGTCCAACGCAGGGACATATGAATTCCAAACATCACCTGAAGAACAGCTTCATGGCCTGAACAGTGACTGTTCCCAGGACTGGCCTGCAGCACTGAAACATTAAAAATAAAGCTTGCTGGTGGCTTGGAGGGTTTAGGGGCCAGACAGGCCAGACCTCAGGGCATTCCTAATCAGTACTGGGTGGGCAGAGGAGGGGCCTCCTTTAGCCAAGTGCAAGAGGTTGTGCGATTTTGTTTATAATGCAAAAAGAAATTAATGGAAGCGAAGCTTTGGGGGTGTTTTCAGCTGTAGGAGAAACTTCTGCTCAATGAGCAAAGGTCTGTGGAGAGTCTGCATTCCAGAGGATTTTTCTCCCATCTGTGTTCCCAGTGACAGGCTTCCAGGTGGGAAGCAGCCTGGAGGTGCCACGGAGGCTCTGTGTGTGTGTGTTGCCCAGTTTCCTGGTGCTAAGCAGAGTTTGTGCCTGTGTGTGGGGTGAAGGCAGCCAGCAAAGGGAGTGGGATGGGGAGGACGAGACAGCTGCAGCTATCCCAGAGTGTCAGTGTGGAGCTGCTGAGTGGCAGCAGCCAGCAGGGGTGTTACTCTGGAGAGGGAGTGGGGATGGGAGAGATGAGGATGCTCTCCTCTCCAGTGGAGGAGTTGCTTCCAGCAGAGAGGAAAGGACATGGAGATGGAAATGCTAGCTCAGAAAGCCTCTGGGCATTATTGAGAAGTGCATCCTCCCTCACTGAAAAGCCTGTGTCTTGCTGTGGAGATCCCTGCATGGAGCTGCTGCAACCCTGCTACAGAACTGGGAGGATTGTTGGCCACACCTCTGCCCTGCACAGCAGGCACCTGTGACACTCACAGCTGTGGCTGTCAGAAATGAGCAGTCACACAGGACTGACTGGAAATTAAAGTCACAGCCCTCTTGTTGTCTGAGACTGGGTTCTGGCTGGACTGTCTCCATCTGAAAGTATCCAAAATTCATGTGGATCATCTGGGGCATTGCACCGTTTGGGTAGTCCAAGTCAATTCAAAATTAAATACTATATTTTGATCCTCTTTACAAACAAACCTTTTAAAATTTTTTTGGCAGAAACAACCTTTTTTCCCCTCATGGAAAAATCCTATTTTCTCAGCAACAAAATTCTCTTTCAGAAAATCTCCACTATGGAAAATTTCCAATGAGCTCCATTTCTAAACCTTGATGCCAGAAGACATCTAGCAGGCATTAGCAGAGGGTGACTCAGGGTGTAATGTATCATTTAATTCTGACTAGGGCAACATAGCCACATGAATTTGAGAACACGAGCAGACTCTCAGCATCTCTAATTCAATATGCAGTGGGCAATCCGCCAAAAACATGCAGAACAAGGAAGAAGTGTTATAATGACTTTTCAGTTTTGAAAGCTCACTTCTACCCTGAGAAAGAAACTGGGGAAATGTCATCAGATGCACCATATCTGCTGCTTCTTGCTGACTTCCAAATCCAATGTGTTAGCATTACAAGCAAATGCTTTTATTCTTTATTTTTATGTTCTTAGCGATAGTTTCACCAACAGCCAGTCTGAGAGTAAAAGCTTTCCTCCTCTTAGAAGCTGCAGAGAAAATTACCCAGCATTTTGCAGATTTGAAATTTGTTCTGTTGATGCACAGGAAACAGTCATCTCCAGTCCTTCTCCAACAGCTCTGCTGCTGCTTTCCTACTCAGAAGGGAGACCAGCTGACTGAGAAAGTACCTTTCCTCTCAGCAGAAAAAGGATTTGGGATACAAGCCTTTCTCAGAAGGTAATTTAAAGCCTGTTCAATGAAGTATTGCCCAATGTAGCACACATCCTGTGGAAAAAGGCAGGCTTTTGGACAGAAACTTGGCTTTGCAGTGCAAGGCAATATCACGTTAGCAAAAGAAAAACATGGAGAAGGGCAGGTGAAGTGATCCAAGATGTGCCAACACTTAAGTGTCCCTCCACAGTGTGTTGATGGGTCTCTCCTTGTTTTCATATGGACTGTGCATTAGGACAGAGGTCAAAGACTATGACCAAGTATCTCATTGTGTCCTAAACATTAAGTTCAGTGTACATTAAGCCGTCCCAGACACTGGAGTACTTTTCCATCTCTGTCTTCAGTGTGAACTGCTGGCTTGCCTGCCCACCTTTGCTAAGCTCTGGTTCAGGTTTGGGTACATGAGGTCCTGGGGCAGCACTTGGTCGGTAGCAGCAGCCCAGCAGAGCTCCCTCAGCACAGCTTAGGGGCAGAACTTCTGTTTTGAAACCTATGTGGATGCAAGTTTGCTTAAATCATTGCTTGGAGCCTGAGCACAATCACTGTTCATTACACAGTCCCTGTCCCAGCACCACTCACTGAAAGTTCCAGTAGCACAGGAGGTGGTACAGGATGAACAAATGGATTACTGCTCTTCCTTAAGAAGGACTTCTTCCAGGCACACCTAGAGAGACTCTCTACAGACCAAACTGCAATAAATATCCAGCCACAGGCCCATCAACATAAAATGTTGTCAAAGGCAATGAAAAGGCATTTTATTTATTCATCAGTAAGGAGGGACAGGTTTCCTCTGCCCAAAGGCAGCTGTGAATTTTTGGAGGGCATTATTTTTTTTACAGCTGAACCATCAGCAATTTAAAGATGTTAATTTTTTACATCTCTAAGAATATTTGTTCCTGCCAAACTAAATTTGTTTTGGTTTTGAATCTTCAGATTTGTTGACTTTCATCTGCAGTCTTAGGAATTCAGTGCAAGATGGGCATTAACCAAATGTCCTTACCAATGTACTTGATCCTGACTTGTGCATGTCTTTGATGCTGTTTGCCTCAGAGCCTTCTATTCAAGGCAAGACTTGAATTTTTAATGTAAAAGAGAAGCAGGAACAAAAAAAAATCCTTTTGGAATAAGAAAGAACTACTGAAAAACCTCTTTCATGTCCTCTATGCATTATAAAAAGGGGAGAAAGAAAGTAGTCCAAAGGTTCTTTGCCTCCTTCCTTTGAAGGTCTTCTTTCATCATTTGTTCAAGCAATTCTATCCTGGGTTTTTGGTTTTTCTTTAGTGTGAGCCTTCCCCACAAAGAAACAGATGAATAACGTTTCTCTTGTTTGTCATTATATAAAATAAGAAGCTTTACATTACTGCCTTTCAGCTGCCATCTTGAGCTGGTGTTTGCACTTTGAAACAACAGACAAAATCCTACTGGCTTTTCCTGTTGTTGCAGTCTTGGTTTTGAGAGGGATAAAAATGGAAGTCAAAATGGGATGACAGCATTTAGGACTCATTTAGTTTCTCAGAGTTATGGAGTTAGAAACTCTCAGCATTTCAGTGCTCCCGCAGGCAAGACCAGCCAGATGTTTCAGGAAGGAAGTTTTGTTTCTGCACAGTTGAGCCCAGTTGCAGCCTCATAATGGCCAGGTTTCCACCTGAGCGGCTGTTGGCAGTTCTGCAATGTTCTGTTAGCCTGTTATCTTTTCTAAATACATAAATATGAATTTAAAAGGGAAAAAGGTAGAAAGTAATAGGAAGTTAAGTCATGCAGGGTGACAGGCAAGCTCCAAGTGTTCCTTGTTAATCTCGTATCTTTACACTGAGTACAGTATTGCATAATGTCGCAAGTGCTGAATATTTTCTCTAGCATAGTGATGCGTTTTAATTAAATTCACTGCTTAAAGTGCAGTTATTCATTGAAGGTACCTACTTGTCCTGAAAGGCATGCTGACCTTGGATATTCAATCCTCTGAAAAGGTCTGTTAGGGATATGAACTAAAAAAATGCAGTTTCATATAATTCACAGGCAAAAAAACATGGAGAGCTTCTTTAGCAGATGGCTGCATCCATGTGTGCTGTTCACCCTGGGTAGCTCATCTGACAGTCTCAGAGTGACACTTCACTGTCTCCTATCAGCAGTCAAGGTGTGAATGTCCTTGGGTTTCTCTCTCAGAGAATCTGAACTCTGGCATTTGCGGCTGGGACTGAGCCTCAGGCCCACAAGCAGCTCCATCCCCTCCTTTGGCCAGAGCCCTTGGGTGCTCCTGGGCAGTGTCTCACCTCTGAAGGGTGTTTTCGTGGTGGGAGCAAGCAGATACAAAAGTTCTACCAAATTCAAGCTGCGTTTGTCCACAACAAAGAATGTACAGTTCTCGGCTAACAATAAAACATTTATTCATCTCCACGCTCTTATTTTTTGTTTTCCACTGTTCAAGTGTTCTCTGTGTTGAGGCTGAATCTTTCAGGACCCAGTAGCCCTTTGCCAGCAGATGTCTTCTTCCCTGGAACAGAGAGGCCTTGTTTTCTCCTTGGATCTTTTGCCCTTGTCTAGTCTCAGTGTAAAATACCCTTTGCTGTAGGAACGTGTTCCTTATTTCATCTGCCCAAGGTTCCTTTCTCTCTGAAACTTGTTTTTTCTTTTGTCTTCTCAGATGCAGCACTACTAGTTTGATCTTGTTTTCTTTTGCTGGTGTTATCCCATCATCAGTCAGTGAAAGACAGACAAGAAAACTGGCTTTTTCAGGAAGACAGTTATTCTTTTGTTCTTCAGAATGACAAAGGGCTTGGCTTTTAATGGTTTTTGCTCAACCTGTTGGTGGATAAGCAGACACCATGGCCTGATGTCTCAGCACAACAAACATGAGGCAACAGGTGGTGAAGGATGTTCAAATGATAAGAAACAAACATTTAGGTTTCAAGCAAATAAATTTGATTCAAAGGGTTTCCCAACCTCCTGAAAATGTCTATGAAGCAATAACAGCTCACTCTACTTTGAAAATTTAAACTGCAGCCCAGAACCTGCTTGTGCGTCAGTGAGGGTAAAGGCTTTTTGGTTTCATCAAGATAATGTAATCTCCTACTGTCTAGGAAATGGTGATCAAAGAAAGGCTGTCTCTGGGGGTTGCAAGTATCTGCTGGTAAGTAAAGTGATGTTTAAAGGTCAGAGCGTGCTGTTGATAAGAGATGCACTGAAAGGGCAAAAGAACCACAGAGGACTTCCTGTGTCATTACAGCAGGTGCTGTATGATGTTGAGAGAAGAGCTGAACAAAGCAAACCACAAGGATGACAGAATGTTTAAAGCAAAATGGGGAAATAATGAGTCATCCCAATTTATCGAAGTGGAGGGAAAGAGATTTCTGTCTCAGTTAATTTCTCTATGGGATATAAAGGCAGCCTTTAACAAAGGAGGAGAAAAAACCAAATTCCATTTAATTTCCTTTCGCCCAAGCAACCAAGATCCCTTTAGACTGTGGAAGTTACCAATTATGTAAGGCTGTTACCAAGAAAGCAGCGTTTTCCATGAGTCTGAGGTTTAATCTCTTTCTGTAATCAAATATGTTGCTTGGTTGTAAACAAACACATCTGCACTCCCCAGTGTTTCTCGGGTAGCTGAGTGAAGCAGCCTCAGTGAGCCCCATCGCTGAGGGCACGTCCTGAGCTCGGCAGTGCTGTGTGAGGACACCTGCACTCTCAGGGTTACATCACCAGCACTGTGGCCTCGTGCTGCTCCCCTGCTCTGCACAGCTCGTGGGGCAGGGCAGGCTCAGGCACTGCTCTGCTGTGCCCTGCTCGGAAGACCTGCTTGCGAGGCCTTAGGCACAGAGAAAGCATGGGGTTATTTGGGATAGATCATCCCCTGGAATAGGTAATGTATTCACTTGAGAATGCGCTTTCCTGGACTTGCTGTTCCTTATTGAAAGTGTGAGTTCCCAAAAGGAATGCTTCTTTGGGGGAAGACCATGCCAACGCATTTTCTAAGTCACTTCTCTTGTTTTGTGTGGTTTTATGTTTCAGACCCTTTGGTATGTTATGTTAAGTGACCTTTTGACCTCTTTGACCTCTTTTTCCAAAGCACTTTTGGGCAAGCTGTGTTGCTACTTACTACTCTGGTAGTAAATCAGGTTGCACATGGTGGATGCCTCAGGTGCCCAGCTCTTCCACAGGGGATGCTCTCTGAAATAACCCTTAACAAGGCAGGCTGATGCTGTGAAGAAAACTCACTCCTCATGGAGACTGTCCATATGGTCTGTTGCTGCCCGTCTGTTGGTATGAAAATGAACTCATCTTATCTGATAATGTGCACAGTGTGAGGTTGTGTGTAGGGATAGGTTCATGTTGACATCATTAGTGCTTGGTCACCTAGGTGATGGATCCTGCTGCTGTAGTAACCTGCAGGCTACATTGCTCATCAAAGATGAATTTTAACAAAAAGGATTGTTTTAAGGTGTTGGTGCCCTGTCTGTTGCCCTTATATAATTTTTACAGGTGTTGTAAAATGAGACTTTGGAGCACTGGTTTTATTCCCCATTTTTTTCTTGGAATTGTGTCCTGGAAAAAACATGATGTTTATGCTCAAACACTGAACTTAGAACAGAGATTTTTGAAGAAAAGTAATGCTGTTGCTTATCATCTTCTGAACTCTTGCCCCTTAGGATCATCCCTCACTATGGAGGATAATATTTTAACATGTATCCAGAAGAATTTGAGCCAACTCTATAAATCTTTAGGCATCCACATGGACTTCTCATATACATGTGCCATCATGCATACCTGCATGAACAGCCATGTGCTGTTCCAGGGTCATGTCTGGAACATGGATATTCTGTGCATGGCTTGTGGTAGATCTCAGGGCACTGTAATGTTCTTTCTTAACCCAGAAGAGAAATAATTTTAGCACATATGGTGTTTCCAGCTCATGAATAGTGTAGTGTGTTCATCCAGGGATGCAACCTTTATATGCTGCTGGGTAAGAGATTTTCATGGGTTCATACAGCAGCGTGTTGTGGTGTGTCTGACTGAGATCTGTGAAAGATGACTCAGAAGTCACGAGGGCACAGAGTGGGAGATCAAGTCCGCAGAGTGGGAGATCAAGTCATGAGACTACAGATTTTTCTTTTTAAGGATGATATAAAAGTTGTCCATGTTTTCAGGAGTCCCACATTTATGTGCCATCCATTACCCACAATGTGTTATCTCTTCCACTCAAACAATATAGATGATGGGAGATATTTTTTTATCCTAAATGGTAGTACTTAATGCAAGAGATTTTTATATTCCTTGTGGCAAAGCAGGATGGGACAAGGGGAATATGTCCTGATGACTTGTGGAGGGACAAAATGTGTTTCCCTCGCAATCTGACCTGACTGAATAGACTTTGTGCTTTTTGGAAATCTTTACCCAGGAGGAAAGAAAATCTGGAAGAACACTAATGAAATCAAACCCACAAGTGATTAAAAATGAGACTGCCAACTTTCTGTCTCACTTATGCAGAGCACTCTGGGCTTACCATGAAGACAGAGCAGTGCCAGCATGTGCACCCCAGCACTACACCAAGACAAATCTCAATGGAAATGGGGAGCCACATAATAGGGCAGCCCATTCATCAGAAGCAAATCTGTGGAAATACCCCAAAGGGTAACCCCAGTCTTGTTGGAAATGTCCAGGAAAGTGTTCTGATGTCCCACCCTGCAGTACTGAAGCTCTGCCTGCTCATGGCACAGTCAGCTGCATTGCTGTTGGTGCAGCTGTTAGATGGTTTGAAAAAGCCTGAGAAGAATATATGTTCATGGCACTCCAGCTGTCATATAATCATGAAAATATTGCCTCAGGGCATTAACAAGACTTTAAATGTTCTGCAGACCAGCATCTTCACTGGCAGAACAGGACTGGCTGTGTCCACGTGTCTGGTAGCTGATGGTTTCTCATATGTGGGATTGAAGTAGAATACACATTCTTAAAACTAGGGGTAGATGATGGGCAGGGATACAGTTTGATAGGCCTTGAAGCCAGAAACACAGGCATGGAGGCTGTCAGTAAAGGATGCTCTGTGCATAAAGTCGCCTGGATTTATGTCTTCACAACAGAGAGAGGGTGGCTAGAGAAAGATTGCAGTGTAGTTTGGGCATTTCCAGGTAAACTGGGGCATCTGCTTCTGCTTTGTGTTGCCCTCGTTCCTGGGCAGAAAGGTGTCAAGCAGTGTAGGGGACAAGAAGAAGAGTGCAGGGAGCTTGCTTTAGTTGCATAATTATTGGGCCAATGTAATTAGCTGGATTAGAGCTAATTTAAGTATATTTTTCATTGCTTGTCCATTGGCACTATTGGCTTCTAAATGTGTTGGAGTCCAGTTGATCCCATGGGCCCCTTCCAATCAATAAGCAGCTGCCCTCTGTGTCATGGGAGATTAGGCCAGTTTTCAGAGAAACAACACCACTGAACATCATTGTAGATGTCATCTTTGTTCCCTCTGTCCCTGGCACCTTCTGAAGAGGAGCAGGGCAGTTACTGGATGGGTTTTAATTTGGTTTGGCTTTTATTTCATTTGAGCTGCAAAGCAGAGGATCCTTACATAGCAAGGCTGGATCAATTTATGCCAGTTGCTGACTCTGAGCTTGCTTGAATTTGTATAATACGTGCTGATGCTATAAATAAGAGTGGTTTTCTTGCTGAAAGCTCTTTGTCAGCCATGCAGTACTGAGATTTGTTAGGTATTAATTGAGTTACAGGTACATATAGGATGCCACGTGTTGCTAGGAGGGATGGCAGGTTCTTTCCACGTGACCCAACTTGCAGTAGTTTTGGGTATGACAAATCAGGTGTCTGAACAAAAGGGTTATTCACTGAGTCACCCACCCCAAAAGAAGGCAAAACTGAGGGTGTCCAAGCAGCTGTTTGGCTCAGGTTCTCAGTGGTACACTTGGGTCTGCGTGTCTGTCTAATGTGCTGGCCGTGGTTTTGTTGTTCTTGTTTTTTCTCGTCTTCTTGGTGTGTATTTTCAGGAGTGTGCTCAAAGGCAAGGCTCTAAAGAGAAGTACCAAATCTAAGGAACCAGGGCAAGGAGGAGGGTGCCTGCTGTGCAAGTATTTTGGGGAACAATAGGATATCACACAAAAAATTTCAATAGACAGAAGAGGAGAAAGGGGAGAGAAGAGATTCAGGCTCTTTCTTCCTCAGTCCTACAGCTGATTAACATGAAATCTCCATCTTGTAAGGATTATTAGTATTACTATGGTGTCCTATGATACTTCATTCCCCTTGGGTTCAAGATAATGGTAGTTTTCTGAGCATGTAACGTAAAATCCTGAGATGTTCATTAAGATCTGCTAATTAAATGAGACAGCAGACTCATTTAGAGGATGTGGGTGTCACGGAACACCACAGCTATTATCTCTGAGCTTTAAAGGCAGTTCTTCAACAGTCAAACCCCTGGAAAGAGGTGACATTTTCTTTCCTCCTTCCCAGCCTAAAATCTGCTGGGGATCTGGTACTGGTAGTCAGTATGATGTTCCTTTCTCTTCAGTGTGTTCTGCACTTGCCAGAGAGCATTTTATTCAGGCTGAGGCTGGTCACAAACGCTGAAGAGGATAAATAAGAAAAAGGTGGGGCCTTTGGTCACAGTAGGTTACTTGTATGATGGATGGGCACGAGCTGCTGAAAACTGGGGCCTGCTGGTGTAAGCTAATACACACCTCTTGAAACTGCCCAGCTCTGCCGTAGCTGACTACAATAAGCATTGTGCTCAGAACTGTAATGGCAGGTATGTTTTTTGGAGCCAGGGACCTGAAACCAGAGAAACTGGAGTCAGTGGTGCTTCACTCCCCACGTCGGAGGCTGGTCCTGTGCTGCATCTGCACTAAGTGACCTCATATGATGAGCCCAGTGGTTCAAACACTGCTTTGGCAGAGCTCATGAAGAGGGAACTCTTGCTTGAACCTGCCCCAAAATAGCTTTTGCCAGGCCCAATGACTTTGAGATATTAGTCCTTATGGTGAGGGGGATGTCAGCCAGCCTCCCCAAATCCCTTCCCACGCCTTTGGTTTGCAGGCCCCTGGCAAGAAAGAGAGGGCTTTGGTTTGTGGCTTTTCCACATCAATTGGCCTCTTTCAATGGCAGACAAGCTGACTGTTTCAAGGTTGATGCAGTTCTTGAATACAGACCTAGAAATGAGGTGATAGAAAGGAAAGGTGCTTGGGGCTCTGTCCCTCCTTGGGACTCTTGGGAAACAGGGGAAGCAACTCTGGGGCACTGAGACCTCACACCCCCTTTCTCCACCAACTACTTAAATCTACTCCCCCCTTTTATCTTAAACCAGCATCTCTCCTACATTCCTTTCCTCCTGCTTTTGAGCCTAATCTGTATTTTAACACTTGCATTCATATGTAAAGGTAAGGAATAGGGCACTTCTCACTTCCTGGGCTTTCTTGGCTTATAGGCTTGTATCCTGTTCTTTTCACGGGTACTTTCCCAGCATCTCGGGCTAGTGCTTTCCCTCCTGGCCCCAGCCCTTCCAGAAGTGGTACAAGTCAAAGTGTTTTGATTTGTGGAACTCCTAACATGTTTCCAGGTAAAAGGTGGATGCTGCAATAGAAAAACTCCCTCTAAGTCATAAAAACTATAAACTGTACAACAGTCTTAGTAATTTTTGTTACCTCAGGTATGTTCCCTGCTTATCCTGTGACATAAAAATCCATATTGGGTATTTAGGGTGCTGTCTCCAAGCCACCTTCCTTTTCTCTTCTCTTTCTCACCATCTCACCTCCTTTTCAGCACATCCTGTGAGATGGTTTTGGTGCCACAGCAGACAACCAAATGTGAACAAGCCCCCTGGTTTTGGGTTACAGCAGTCCTGCCACCAGTGGTTAACTAAACATTGTTCAGGTCAAATCTATTGTGTTTCAGGTCTTTGCCTACCTTTTGAAATGTGAATACTTTTTTAAAATACTGACTGGAGGATGCTAAGTGTTGGCCTTTTAGACACTAGAGTTTATAAAAGAGAGGTAACTGGGATGCCTGGAGCTTGCTCGTTTCCAGGAGGGAGACTAACCCAGGATAATTTTGACTATTAGGAGAAAATTACTCTCCTGTTATTTTTGAAGTACGTAATGGTAATAGTTTTCCATTTACCCTCCTCGGTGGCTCGGGGCTTCCTGCTGCTGCCAAGCCATCAGGTTTTTTTCAAAGAAGAGAAAAGAGGCAACAAAAGATTCAATCCATGATAGGTGTAGCAGGGATCGACAGGTTACTCCAGCTGGTGCAGCACGAACACCCAGGAGTGACAAATTCAGCTCAGTTCAGCTGCAGATGAAAGCTGTAACTTTCCATGGAAACCATTGGATTGTTTCTCTACCTTTGGCTACAGGTAATGGCTTGGCTTCGTGCAATTATGTGCGGCAATTAGAAGTAGATTATAAAAGGAATAGCAAAAACCGTGAGTTCATTCTCTGCATTTGTGATCTGTTCCTTTAAGAGTGATTCGGATTTTTTTAACTGTTGGGGATTTTTTGGGGTTGTGTGGGGTTTTGGGGTTTTTTGGTTTGCTTTTTTTTTAGCCCAGCCTGTCACTTGCTTTCTAATCAGTTGATCAGGCATAAGAGGGGAAAATAAAAGTATACTTTCAGCACATTACTGAGTTCTGTTCTTTTTTTACAGCAAGCTGTCTAATATAAGCCCTTATTGGAACTGCAGTGGAAAAGCAAAATGATTTAAGGGCTCTAAAGTTCACATTTCCTTCCAGTCTGATATAGTGAGGGACTATTAATATACCAGGCAGACCTCTGAAATAGATGCAGCTCAATAAATGACAAACAGATTTTGGTTGGCTCAGAATATATTAAGGCAGTTATCTTGTGCTCTGTCTTTAATATTGTTTTTTTTATATAAAGTGCTTTTTTGAAAGGTGAGAAGTGGCAAGGTAAAGGACAGTTTAATAAAGGCTTATAAAGGTCCCACTGATCCATTATTTGAGAAGTGCTATCGTGCTGCTATACTTAATGAAAGATCAGTCAAGTAAATTGTTCCTGGGATTCAACTTAATTACATTCAAGAGATGGAAAGTTTGTTGTCAAAGACTTCCAAAATATCAGATGGCTTTAAGGAAGTCAGTAAGGTGGCAGTTTTAAACAGAAACCTGCTGGCTTAAAAATAGAAAAGACAGTAGATTTGGGCAAGATGCTCTATAAGCAGCATGTCACTTCTGCACTGCAGGGCAAGAGACACAGTTCTAAGCTGTGTTAGAGAGAAATGCTGAGTTCATTGTCAGTGTTTATCCTCTAAGCTCAGACTGAAGGGCCTGTAGCTGGAGGAGATTTCATATTGAAAAATTCTTTTAGTCTGAAACTCGGCCTGTGATGACTAGGGTGATTTTTCTTAATGCTTGCAAAAGCCATTTATCCAGCTATGTAATTGAAATCCGGAGATGCCACAGAATGACATGGCTGTGACTGATACTGAATCTGGAAATGCTAAATAAGTAAAGGTGCTTTACAGTTTAGACCTTTAATAGTGACCCATTTTATAATTATTTGGATGTTTTCTATACTTGTTCTGTGTTCGTTGTTACATTGAGAATAATTTGCCTTCCTTGTCAGTCTGCAGTTTTTCTTCACGGTGCAGTAAAAGTAATATTCCAGTATTCCAGCTATATTAAAATACTGCAAACTGGGAGGTTGTTTGAGGCACTTGTGCACATTACCATTTATAAAAGAAAAAATAATTTCAGGAAAGCATTTAAGTGCATGTGAATATTGACAGCATGCTGCAGGTTTCCTGCCCTCATGAGGAGGAGCAGTTTTCACTCTGCACGTGCCTTTGGAGGCCAGTTCATGTTTTACAGGGTGCTGCTGTTTAAGCTGTGCCCGGGCTTGAGTTGCAGAACCAGCAACCAGGGAGGGCCGTGGGCTGTCAGGTGAGGCTTCCTGATGGAGAACAGCCAGGCTGGGCTGAGCAGGCTGCTCTGGAGCTGTGAGCAGGGGACTCCCCCAGCACGTACCCTCTGATGTCAGTCTTGCATATTTGATCAATACTGCTCTGCGCTTAGAACAGGAAATCAGTTGTTGTGCTCTGGAGAAGACCCAGGTTGATTCAGCAGTTGACAGGCCAGCACCTGAGCCACTGTCACTGCTGCCCAGTGCTGTGCTGCTGCCTTGGCATGGTGTGATGCTGCCTTTCAGTCTGTTTGCCTCTGAGAAAATCAATAGACTAGTTCTGTCAGGAGCCCTGGTGAGCATCTGGAGCCTTGTGTTTATTTCTCTCAGTCTCTGTCACAAATGACCTAAATATTAGCAGCAGATCCTCTGCTCTCCTGCAGGCCTGTCCCCCCAGTCCCACACTGACTGATTGGGGATGGGGGGGTTGGAGTCATGTTCACCATAAATGGAAAGAACAAACCCCAACTGCCTACAACTTCTGCTTTTAAACTGAAGATTTTCATGTCAGGCTTTCTCTGCCGTTTATCAGATGTTTTGAAAGATTTCATATCACTTTTCCCCAGCTGCACCCTGGCTTTAGATTACTCCTCTGTGACAAGAGCTGCCCAGTGGACCACTGGACTGGAGATGAAGGAGGTAACGCAATGTTTCTTATGCAAAGAACTGTAGCCGAACAACCTAAAAGAGGCAGGGCCCAGTCTGTGCCTGAGGGTGCTGAAGAGAAAGCAGGATAACCTGGTGGATCAAGAGGACTGGGGCACAGGGATTTCTGCCCCTCTGCTCCTGTTCTGGGCACTTCCTTGCTCCAAGGCTACATGTCATTCAGGAGGAACGTTGTTAGAGGAGCATATATTGCCTTACAGTTTTAGTCACAGAAGATCCTGGTGGGATGTCTCCTGGTTTTCATGTTGAGTGTGAGATGTTTGGATCTGGCTGTAAGCACTCCTGCTGTCATAAACTCAGGACCATCTTGGCTCAGCTTGAGCTCCCAAAATTAGAGGCTTTTTTGGAAATGCAGCCCCTTATCTCTGTGTGAGATAAAACTTGCCACGTCAATGTAACTTTTACCCCGAGGGTGGGATGCTGGGAGGACCACAGGGCTACAAATATTGAGCAGTGGCAAGTCAGCACTATGAGCAATTGTTGTGAGTCAACATTGAACCCCTGCCAAAGATGCCTTTTGCAAATGAAATTTAGCACTAATTTATCAATGGGTTAGTTCAAAACATGATGTAAACCACTCGGTACATAATGAATCCTTCTGGATCGAAAGAAAATGGTCATAATGACTTTATTATAAATGAATACTATGTTTAAGTGGACCAAATCAATGTAAAGGCTCTGCTGTGTTTATCCACTGCTAAGTTTGCTACTTTCCTTACTACCTGTGGCTGCCAGAGAAGGTTTAGTTAAAGGGTTTTTTCTCTCATTTTGTTACCTTGACAAAACTGTTCCCACATGTTCTTTACTCCTTGCTGTGCAAGTGCTTCAGTGACTCCCACGTACAGCCAGCCCTGGCTCCTGCTGTTCAGAGAGCCTTCGTGCCCACAGACACAGCTCTGCTCCCCGGCCAGTGGCACAAGACCAGGATCAGCGGCACAAAAGCAACCCCCCCAAATTCCCTTCTGCATGCCACACTCTGCTTCTGTCAGACAGGGCATTTTCTCATTTTCTAGATCGCTGTGCCCATGGAGATGGTAATCCATCTGCTCTGCTGCCCAGAGCCGACCCTGGGGGAGAGGCCACCTGAGTGCTCTCAGATTCTGAAGCAAACATCAGCTGGATTTTTTGGAGCTTTCCCCAGAGTAACCCCCACTCTCTGTGTGCATCTGCTCCAGCCCGATGCATCTTCACACTTGGGGCGGGGGGGGTTGCTCATTTTTGTGTTACTTTGGGTTTTTTCCCCCCTTTACTGGCCGGATTTCAGCAGTGCCACTGGCAGTACCCTGATGCACAGACGGTGTTCGGGGGGTGCCCCTGGACAGAAGGGTCTGAGTGATGGATTGGCTGTGGCTGTCGAGGGGTGACCCCAGGGGGACAGGACCGGCTGTGACTGTCGAGGGGCAAGCAGGGACGGACTGTGACTGCCGGGGGGGGACCCCAGGGGGACAGGACCGACTGTGGCTGTCGGTGGGCGATCCCAGGGGATGAGGACCGGCTGTGACTGTCGGTGGGCGATCCCAGGGGATGAGGATCGGCTGTGACTGTCAGGGGGCGATCCCAGGGGACAGGACTCGCTGTGGCTGTCGGGGGCGATCCCAGGGGACAGGACCGGCGGTGGCTGTCAGGTACCAGCCCCGGGGGTGCCTCTGCCCCCCGTGCCACCCCCCATCCCGCTGTCCCCATCCCACCGCCCCCCGTGCCCCCCCCATCCCGCTGTCCCCATCCCACCGCCCCCCGTGCCACCCCCATCCCGCCGTCCCTCCGCCCCGGGGCGGGGCCGTGCCGGGCTGTCGGCGGAGCGGGGCCATGGTGAAGATCGGCGTGCAGCAGCCGCCGGCGGCGCTCAAGCCGGACAAGGAGAAGGAGAAGGAGAAGGCGGCGGGGGGCGATGGGGCGGCGGGCACCGTGCTGCTGCCCACGGGCGCTGTGAGTGGGGCTGGTGCGGGGACAGCGGGGACACAGCGGGACACTTCGGGGACTCACCGGGACACAGCGGGGACACAGCGGGACCAGGGAGCCGGTCCCAGGGGGTGCGGGGGCAGCCGGGGTGCGGAGGGATGCGGAGGGCATGGGGCAGCCCCCCGGCACCGCAGTGATGGGCAGTACCATCCCGTCCCATCGCAGCCCATCCCGCTGCCCCGGGGAGCGTGTTTGGGGCTGGTCATACACGGGCGCATTTCAAATCGCAGCGTCTCCGGAGGCTTGGGGCTGGGGAAGAGGCAGGAGGAGGGAGCTGGAGGAAGATGAGAAGCACGCACGGCTCTCTGGATGCTGTGCAGAGAGATGGGGGTGTCGTGGCGATGTTGGGCTGCTCTGCTGGCTGTGGGTAACAGAGGGCAGCAGGCACTCGTGCTGTGGAACCTGGGACCTTGCCAGGCTCAAGGGAATCAGGGTGCTGGGGTATCCCTTGGGGGTGCAGGGACATCCCTTGAGGGTGCAGGGACATCCCTTGAGGGTGCAGGGACATCCCTTGGGGGTGCAGGGCACGGCTGGAGCCCAGGGGTGCAGGTGTGTGAGCCCATCCAGACCATGAGCCAGGGCAGAGCTGTGTGTACCCCTGGCAGGGCTGGCACAGCCCATGCCCTCTCAAGGTGCAATGGGCACTGTTGTGTTTGGCTAGGAGCTGGCTGTTCCTGAAGCCTCTTGTGCTAGAGAACCCCCAGCTTGCCCCACTGCGTGAATACCACACTGCCCAGTGTGAGGGTGTTGTCCTGAGCTGGGCCTGACCCACAGGATCAGGTCTGCCTTGTTCCGGTGCTTCCATTTCAGAGGAGGAGACCTAAATGGCATTTCTGTATTCCTCATAAATGCCCCAGGATGAGTGCGTGGTTTGATCATTTATTGATCCCAAACATCTCCCTGACTCAAAAAGTGACGGGGGAGCTGCGGTTCTGCTCTGTTCCTGCAGCAGTGCAGAGCATCCCTCCTCGTGTGCCTCTCCAGGGGAGGAGGAATTACCTGTCCTGGAGAGCTGCTCTGCAGCAGGGGCTTCAGGAGGCTTCTCAGTTCTGCAGAGAGTTCAGGGAGTCACCTCCATCCTAATGATCTCTCACATCACGCACGGATGTGCTCTCGGCTGTGCTGTCGGGGTCGGAGTGTGCTCGGTCTGTCATGGTTGCATCTATTAATCTAACACATGGGAGCTGTATAGCGATCTGTAAGGGGGGGGCACGGCCAGCTGTCACCTCCCGGTGACTTCCTGACTTTATATTGCCTAGTTATAAACCAAGGTGGGAGGTTTTTCCCCACCTTTGATGTCCAACCCCAAAAGTTGACTATCACACTGGACTTTCAGCTCATTCTGCCATTAAACCATCTCCACAGCGAGGAACTCAGTTCTTGTGCTGATCCTGCATGAGTTCAGGCAGGATCTCCCTTTTTCTCATGAGCACTGTGAGAAAAGGAGTTTAAAAAGTAATAAAAGTAACAGAAGCTAATTTCTATCACTAGTGCTGCCAGATCCCAACAATCAAAATTATTCTGATTCAGGTCCTGCCAGATGAATGAAATTGGCTTAGGTAGCAAATAATAAATTTGGGGTTCTTTTTGTTGCCTTGGGCCTTTCTCTGACTCCTGGGAGGCACAGTGGTGTTCTTTTAAGCCCACATAATCTACAAAGGAACTTTAAAACATGGATTTAGAACAAAGACTCTTCAACAGTGTCTTAATTCCAGCAGACAGACATGTAAGAACATCAACATAAGACCCATGAAATAAGGGCAGGAGTGAGTTGCAGTAAGTCAGTGCATCATGAGTATCCAGGGAGAAGCACATCCACTGACATCAGGTGGCCTTTACCTGATGCTGTTTTTCAGGCTGTCTGTGACACTGGATATTCTTTGGTGTAGTTTGTACTTAGCTGGACCATGGGATGTTTATTAAACACTCAGCTTGTGGGGTTGGTCTTTCCCTAGCCAGGCTTTCTTGCCATGCTCGCCCTCCTGCTGCCAATAAATTCTGTCTGTGTGTGTCTTCCTCTAGCTGCCTTGCAGCAAAATGGCATTGGTGACATGCAAACAAGATGCTCTGCATTCCTTTCCTCTTTGATCTCATAACTTCAATCCCAGTGATAGGAGCCAGAGCTGGGAGATGATTCAGTGGCAGCTTCCGCAGCCTGTGAATTTTGGCAGGTGCTCGGTGAATGCAAAGATGCGGCAGGCAGGGAGATGTCTGTGATGTGAATGTGTCCTGAAAAGTAGTAGGTGAGGAGTCCTGACAGCGAGCTCACATGTGCTGAGCCTTCTTTCTCCCCTGTGCAGCTCAGTTTGAATCGCAAAGAATATGCAATTTAAGCTCCTGTCAGAAAAATCCACATAATTTTGAGTCTGTTGCAACATTTTAAGGGCTTATGAAAGAAACAATCTTCTTGTCATTAGTAGGAGCTGTGGGGATGTAGCAGCACTGAGCAGCAGGCAGTTTGAGCTTATACAGCCAGCAAAATAATTTGTTGTGTTCACTGGAAAAAATTTTTCAGATGCAAAGTAGTATTCAGTGAGTTTTAATTGAACTCCAGATTTATATGTATATATATATATACACACATATGCTGTGATTTTGACTGCTCTGGGAAGTATGGTCCTTGCCATTGTGATGGATGAAACCAAGTAAAACCAATGGCTGGAGCTCTTCAGTCAAAATTCGGTTTGGGGGTTTTTTTGGCTGATTCCTTGCGAACCCCTCTAATCCTAGCAAGTCACTTGGCAGAGACAGTACAAGAGCCAGAGGAGAAGGAGTTTCATTAAAATCTTCTGCTTCACGAGGTGTAAATGATAAGAACTGGAGGGAGGAGGCACCTCTCGTCCCCCTCGTGCTCTGGCCCGAGGAGGATCGTGCCTCTGACCGGGATGGTTTCAGTCAATGGGAAGACATTTCTGGGACGCAGGGGCTGCTTTCTCAGAAACCTTTGGGGAGAGGAAGCAGAGAGCAAAGCCTGTTGTCCTGCCCCTGGGCAAGGCTGTGGTGAGACAGCGCGTGTGGTCGCGTTTGTCTCCAGCTCGCCGGCAGGATGAACACCGAGGGCAGGGCGGTGTCTGCTCAGCCCATGGCTCAGGTCTGGCTGGTGGGAGAGAAGGGCTTTATGGGCGAAGCAGGAGGCTGGGAGAGCTCATTCCATACCCACAGGCCTGGCAAGCCCACTGGAAACACCTTGGCAGTGTCTCATAGGCCTGGGGGCTGCGAGGGGCTTTCCAGGGTGCACACCATGTCTGCTGGGTGTGACTGATGTTCTGCTCTTGGTTGGTTGCAGTAATACCAGGCTTTGGTTTTGTGTCTCTCATCCCATTTGCACATTCCCAAAGACTTGACAAGGCTCAGTGGTCTTTGGATTGCACCCTTCGGGGCTGTATGGAAAAGCTTCCCACAAGGAGCTGCTTGCTGCCTGGCCCTGGATCCATCCAAGGCTTCTGTCTCTCTGTGTGGTCTCTTTGTAGGCTGCACCTCAGGACCATTGTCTGGTGGGTGTCTCAGCCTCCTGGGGGGCTGAGGGCTGAGCTGCCCCAGCCTCCTCCTTGCTGCCAGCCCAGGGCACCAAGTGGCATTGCCCTGTTTAATAGAAATAGCAGGGGAAAACCCCTAAACTCAGAGGGGAGTGTTTTCCCTGCAGGGCATTTGCCCCTCTGGTGCTCAGGAAAGTCTCTTCCCTGTGGCTGCCACTGCAGGACTCCACAGCAAGGAGCAGGTCTGTGGATGTGGAGCTTTTAGCAGACAGATAGTGTCTTGCTGCTGGGGCTGTTGCTGTGTCCCTGCTCCCCTGCCTCTCCTGATGCTGCACAGTGAGCTGGGGCTGGTTTGCACCTGCCTGAGCAAGGCCAGGAGGGCAAGGACTTCTTCATGGTGGCATCAGATCGGAGCAGGGCAAGCAGCAGTGCCACTTCTGGCCCTCCCAGGGGTACCTGTGCATCATGAACAGGGATGCTCCAGAGAGGTGTTCCAGCACAAGTGGCAGGTGGGGGGGCAGTGGCTCTCGCTGGGCACGTGAAGCAGAGTCACGGCAGCTTGTGGGAGCTGCTGTGCCAATACAGTGCTGGGTGTTGTGAGCGCCTTCTTGCAGGATGCTGTGAGGTGGAAGACAGATGGCAAGGGAAAGGGATGTGAGGAAGAGTCTTTTAAACAGGCTTTTTCACAAAGCAAGCTGTAAATTCGGAGAGAGGGAGAAAAACTAGCTGGCAGCAATGTGGATTGATTACACTCATTGACACGTTTGCAGGCTTGAGTCCAGGCTTGATGTTCCTGAGCTGCAGGTGTTCTCACCATGTTAAGGGCTCGGTTTAGGGATCTGAATATGGCAGATCCTAATTTGAAGAAGCAGCCTCCTGTAACACAAAGTATGCCTGGCCTTTGCTCAACCCTCCTGTATCCACGTGGGCTGAAGTGGTGACTTCTCTCTGTGTCCTGTGTGGAGTCATCATCTTAAAAAGAAGCACTGTCATTGGTTCTTGGTTCTCTGTGGCTTGGGGGTACCTTGGAAGCAGAGGAAAAGGGCTGAATTGGAAAAAAAGAATTGTCTCCAGACCCTTACAGGATCTGTTCTAATGAACTACTAGACTTGAGTATCTTACCAGACTCCAGACATGAATATTTGATATTCCAGCTGAGCATGACAAAGGACCTGGCTGAAACTGGCGGAGGGATTAGGACAGAGGGAATGTCTGTTCTGAGCAGAAATGTTATAAATGTGACTGAATTTTGAAACATGGAGCTGTCTTTCACCAAAGAGATGTAGACTGAAGAGCTGGAGACGGAGAAACTTGTAATGTCTGTCTGGAGGGGAGTGTTCTCCCAAGGCTGGGGGAGAGCTGGAGCCAGTGCAGCTTTGTGTGTAGGTGCTCTTTGTATGGGAAGAACCTGTTGCCTTTACCTGCTTTGGGAACAGCTCTTTTTGTTTGTTTGTTTGTTTGTTTTTGGCAAAACACAGAAAGAAATAAAAGAGTTCTAAAGGGTGCAACTGAACTGAAAGTAAGCGTGAGACAGAAGCTTTGCTACATGCATGGCATTTGTGGGTGCTGTGCTCTCTGGAAGGAGCTCTGTGCTGTGCAGGGATCAGATAAGGCTGGTTCCACCCTGTTGTTGCCCCGTGCTGCTCTCTGGCTCGTTGGGAAGAGATGGCCTGGCCAGGTGTGTGTGGCTGCTCAGGGGAGGGGAGCTGAGCACTGTGGCCAGGTCTGGAGAGATGGAGCATCTAGGGAGGATGAGGTGTTTGTGCTACCAAATCTTTGCTTTTTAACAGGTTGGAATGAGATGGAAAAGACATTTTCACTTCTGGACAGGTATTTTCTTCCCAACTGATGTGTGGGAGACTAGGCATGTTTTGGGTTTTTTTAATGCCAGTGTTACCATTTGAGGGAGGACAGTGTGAGGGTGTTGGGTTTTTTAACTCCTCTCTCTGCACTTGATTTTCAGAGTTGTCTTCCTTGCTGCCATGTCCTACCGTTGAAGTCAGTTTGAACAACAAAGAGAAGGGTAAATTTGCCTCGTCTCTCCTGCTGTTGTTAAACTAGACACCATTTCTTTGTGGTGAATTTTCAAGTGTAGGATTGACTGTCAGAGTTTTCCTCCGCTGTTGCTGGGAGAGATAATCACTGTCAGTGTTCTGAAAGAGAGCAGTGACTTCATTTGATGGTGTGACACTGTGTAAGTCCTGATTTTCAGGGAAGAGGCAAGTGCTGTAACCTGAAATCTGGTTCCTTGTTAAGATGATTCAGCTTGAACTCCAGGAAAGCCTGGACTCTGACCCCTCTGCTTGGAGTGAACAGTACAGATTTATGGCTGTGATTCCCCCTCTTGTCTGAGGAACCAGCAGAAGGCAGTACCTTGGCTGTTCCACCTTGTAAGCATCTTAGGCATGGCTGTGTCCTCGTTTCTCCCAGCCTTTTGGGAATGAGTCATGTCTGGGAAGAGTGAGGTGGGACAGCAATGACTTAACTGGCCACGGGCAGATCAGCAGTACTTGCCTTGCTCTTGGTGGCACCCAGAATGGCTAATTTGACCATCTCAGCCTGCCTGACTTTAGAAGCTCAGAGGTAGGTGCTGTAATTTTAAACTGTACACTGTTTTGCACCCCAAAACTTTCCAACCATGAAGCTCCCTGGGGGGAGCAGTGGTTAGAGCCCAGTGATGTTCAGGTGAGTCCTGTGCCCAGTTATTGCTCTTCTGTGCTGCTTCATTAGGATCCAAAGCCATCACTGACAGTGAAAAACTGCAAGTGAAATCGTGTGAAACCTTTGGATGTGTCTTTTCCTTGTCACGTTCTCTGCTTTCAAATGTGTTGAGACAGCACCTGGTCCTTTGCCTCCCTTGCAAAATCACCTTCTAGCTCTCTTGGCTTGTGCCCAGGGCTCCCTGGGCTGCTTTGTGGGTTGGAAGGCAGGTTTGTTTTATATTGGAGCAACTGCACACTTTTATTCTGGGAGAAGGGGAGTGTGTCCTGCTGTCACACCATGGGACAGCTTGTCCCTTCGGTGGGGAGGTCAGGCTGGTGGCTTGATTCTGCCCAGGTCATTAATGAAGGTGGAAGCAAGCAGACTGGGTTTGGTAGCAGCTTCTCTTCCCTTCACCTGGGAGGAGAAGGAAGACTCAGTTACACCAAGAAAAGGCTGAAAACAGTCGGCATTTCCTTACCTCAGTTTCTCAGCATTCTTCAATATTTTTGGCATTTGATAAAGGTCTTTTAAGGAGTCAGATGTCTGCCCACCTGAATATGTCTTTACCTTTGAATCAAGTCTCTCTTAACTTTGCCAGCCTCTCAGTTTAAGAGCTTCCCCTATTCCCAGAGCAGCCACTCTGCTTTGCTCTTGCTTGACCTGCCTTTTGTCCTTAATGGCTTTAATGGTTTTGAGACCCAGTGCCAAAGCTTAACCTCCATTCGTCTCCTGGAGAAAATTCCTGTTCTTTTAATGATACCCCCACCTTCGAGGGTGCAGAAAAACCCCTCTGACCTTCACATGGCTGTGCTTGCTCCTTCCCTCTCCCAGGTGAGGTCTGCCCAGGTGCTCCAGAGCCTTTTTAGCTGTGGTGTCGGAGCTGCTCCGCGGCAGGGACTGATTTTCCCCATCGTCACAGGGAGTGGCACTGGATTTCTGGAAATCAGGTCGTGTTTATCAGACTGTATTTTGTCAGTCAGGCTGTTAAATGCCCAGGTTGGGACATTTTTTTTGCCACTTCATCACAGCTGGTTATTTTCTCTCTGCCTGCCTGTCTGTTCAGCCTGATGCTCAGAACTTTAGCCATGTGCCTGGTAAGAATAGCCTTATTTTTACAAGGGGCTTTGTTGGCTCTGCTAGTGCTCTGAATGGTTTTGCTCCTGGGAAAGAGGAGAGGGAGGCTGGAATCATTCCAGCTGGAAGTTGTTGTGCCTCTGCCAAAAAAAAAAATAAAAAAAAAAGTATGGAAATGAATTCCTCACCCCTGTGCAAAGAGGGAGGAGAAACAGCCCCCTAGTTCCAGAAAGGGATGGAAAAAGGAGAAAAGAGGGGGATTTATATCTCTCTTGTTGATGAGGGAGAAGGAAAATATGATCAGTGAGTGCTTAGGAGCTCCCGCATGCTAGGCTGCATTTTTAACACCCTGCTGTCTTTGTCGTATAGCAACAAAGCTGGGGGTTTTAATTAGCCAGTGGTTGGTTTTGATATTTTAATTTCCAGCGCTGCAAAGTGACTCCTGAGGCAGGTGGCTTTGTTGCTAGTCATGTGCTGTGGTGTTGTTTAAAGGTGTGATTAGATTCATTTATTGCAACCTTTTTGCCTTTGGCTGTGATAGCCTCTTAATTACAGGCTTGGTTTTGTGGGTTGGTTTTTTTCTTTTTGCTTCCAGGCATCTTTTGAGCCCAAAAGCCATCAGTTGTGTTCTCCATGGAAGGCCTGCACAAGCACTGCTCAAATACTGCGTGGAGGGACTTTGGTTGCCTTGGAAACTGTGTGCCATAGATATATACATATATATATGTATGTTTATATTTCTTTCTGTCTATGCTTGCACGTGTAGTTTCCTTTTCTGACCTAGAGCACAGAAATGCCCTTCAGCCTGGAAGGTCTCTCCTTCCAGGTGTGGCTCCTTCAGAGACCTGTCTTTGCTAGTGCAGAGCACTGATCCCTGTGGCTCTGCCAGGGTGATGGCTCAGGCACTCCCTTCCTCTTGGTGCCACCTGCTATTTCTGCTCGTTTTGCTCCCTCTCCTCTCTCCAAACATAACTGCTCTTGAGGACAGGACTCATTTTTTGTTCATCTGGCAGAAGAGCCTTTTTTGGAGTGTGGGAGGTGCTTTGGTGGATGCCAGGATGAACTGCCTTTGCTGTGATGTTTTATCTCTCTGATTCCTCTCCCTCTTCTCGACTTCCTTCCTCTGCCTTTTCCTTGTGTGTAGTCTCTCACTTTCCATCTCCAGAGCTCTAGCTTGGCATGGGCTCCAGTCTGGAACCCTGGCTGGCCATCCCAGCTCGCCCTGGCCGTCTCTGGGGACCCTTTACACCTGAGTTCCCTTGTGTATGAACTCCTAAGTATGGGAGTGGTTGTCTCTGGGGACAAGTCTGGAACTCTTCACCCTACAGTTTATCCCGCCAAGTCCCCAGTGCTGTTTATGGAGCAGAGAGCTGGCACTAAGGACCTGAAGGAAGTAGGGATGGTGCCCGTGGGGTAGATGGATGAGAGGGCTTGGCTTTGTGTGCAGGAAGAGCAGTCTGTGTTGGTGCAGACATGGGAGTCACTTTCTCAAGAGGTGACACTCAAAAGCAAGCCAGCCCATGAAAGGAGAGGTGAGTCCATTCCAGCTCACACCAGCTGTGGCACCCCTGCAATTTTCCAGCAGTTGGCTCGGGGCTTTTTCCACTGTTGTGCCACTATTTTGAGTCTGTACATTTTGTAAAGCAGTAAGTGATTTTGCTGTGAATATGGGACTTGATGTGCTGGAGGTAGAGACCTTGAACTGATTTTTTTTCTGTGTCCCATAGTCCATATTGGCCTTTGGTTTCCAGAAATGAGTAAACAGCAAAATAAGTTGGGTTTTCTAATGTGGGTTTCTTGAGTTTTGAGCCTGCATCCTTTGAGGAAGCCATGTCAGTGTCTCTAGTTATGTCAGGACATCTAACATTGAGAGCTGAGGCTGCTGCTGCCTTGAAACCAGCAACATCCTGGAGAGGGATGACACATTTTGCTGCCTTTCAGAGAGCATCCTCCTCCAAACCACATCCCTTTGCATCGCATTGCTCTGCATCGCCTTTCTCTCCTCACTTGTCAGTCTTTGAAATCACATCTACTATTTTTGGTCATCCCACGCTTCTTTTCCTGTTGGGGGTGTATATTTGAGACACTTGTCCCTGTTTGTCAGGCCCTGCTACACCTAAAAAGAAAGATTTCAAACCTGCGTGTTTCAGGAATGGAGGAAAAATGGCGTGTGGAGGACTCAGAGCTGTGTCCAAAGCTGAAGGAGCAGAAAAGTGCCGTGAGCCGAGCCCATCTCTGCTGAGGCAGAGTGTGATTCGGGAGGGACCAAGGCGTTGACATGACATTTCTCATGTTCTCACTTCTGCCTTCAGCAGCAAGGGCGATGAAGGTGCAATAGAGTCAAATTTCTATTCTTATAACCTACTGTATTAAGGAGAAACAGCAAAGGCAGCACTGCCTGGGTGTGGTTCTTGCCCCTCTGTGCTGGTTTGTGTGTGCGAGGGCTGGGTGCCGTGAGCTGGGCAGGGTGTGCTCAGCAGTGGGTGCCCTCTGCAGTGCTGGCAGGCACTGCTGCTTCCCCTGCTCTGACTCACCGTGGCCTTGGAGCTTGGTTTCCATGCCTTGGACCAGACATTGTGCCTGTATAGCACAGCCAGGCGTCTGCCCCCCAGCCCTTGTAGCAGAGATGTTCCTTGGCCACTCAGGAACACACAGGGATAACAGGACGCCAGCCGTTTTCATCGTGTCCTCAGCAGATCTGAAGTTCTGAAGAAAATCCACAAAGACTGAATCAGTACTTTTTTCCCCCCCTCAGGCTACTTTCAAGCCTCCTCTACCAAATGGTCTGTATCATCCATCCATCCTCTCCCATCTGGGTATCTGCTGCTGTGTTCTGTTCCTGCGAGCAGGCAGGGCACTGAGTCGTAGTGAAGAGCCTGTTTTATCCAAGGAAAGGAATTCCTTTTTATATTCCAATATCCTGTCTGCTGCAGGGCGCTGAGTTGAGTGTCTGAAAGCAATCCTGCCTGCAAACTGGAGCCAAGTCAGCATGTCTGGTTGCTCAGCCTTGTGTGTGGGGCTGCCTCTGTCTCTTCCTGGTGGGATGAAGTATTAGCAGGACAATGCCTGGCAGAAAAACAAGATGGGCAGGCAGTCTCCTTGAGAGGTGGGTGCTTTGCCCTGTTGCATGTGCAGAGGAAGAGCGAGCTGTGCCTTCCTGTTGGGTTGCACAGAGGAAGGAGCTCTGCCCACTGCCTCTTCCAGTCTCTCCACTGGAAAGGGAGCTGGCCCAGCCCTTTCAGTAGGGTCAGCAAAGTGGCAGGTCCTGCTGCCTGTGCTGTAGGATGTGGTGATGCCAAGAAAAATGGAGCAAAGAAAGGATCATTGCTTGGAGTGGCAGTGTTTCCCTGCCCTGAAGTGACAGTGGGATCTGTCTGTGCATCCTCCCATCATGCACATCTGTAACTCCTGGACCATGGACAATGTGCTCTTCTGCCACTGCTGTTGCTTTTCCATCTGTTCATCCATGGAGGAGCAAATCAGTGTCTTCTGCACAGCCCAGAGAGGGGAAGAAGGGCCTAATGTTGATTTTTGTGTAAAATATGCCCATCTGTTGGAATATGATGTTTAAAACTATGAAAAGAGGAAAGCCTGTTTGCCCAGCTGAAATACTTGTCCCTGCATCTGTCCAAGGGATGGTTTTGACCTCTACCTTTCCCATTCCTCTTGGCCAAAAAAACCCCAGGCTTGATCAAGGCAGAAAGTTAGTAGGATGGCTTGTTGCAAGCAGTGTGTCTGGGTAATGAATTCTTCTGGAATACTGTTAAACATCTGGTGAATATACAGCATTTTTCTGTGTTAATATTTTAATTTTTCTCCATGCATGATCTGCTGTTCAGGAAAACCCTGCTGCTGAGGCTATCCCCAAAGCTCAGGGAGACCATCACTGCTGCCAGATCCACAAAGTGTGCCATGTGGCATGTGGCACGAGCGCGGTGCACGATTTGGTTTGCTGGGTGGTCCTGGGGGGTCTTTCTGGCAGGGGTGGCTCTCCTGCAGCTTGCTGCTGGACTGCCTGGTTCTCCTCAGGATAAGGCTGGCTTAGGGGAGAACTGCTCCTTAGCTGGAGGGCCAGGAGCTCCTACAGCAAGAACAGATGGAAATCAGCTGCGATGGATTTCGTGTTTTTTAAAATACCCACATTTCTACTGCAGGGAGCAGCGACCCTGGGGGAAGGAGGTGTGTTGTGGCATGAGCAGGGCAGCAGCCTGTGGAAGAAGGATCTTGGATTTTTCCAGCCTGGTGGAGATTTGTTATCCTGGGTGAAGTGCTGTTAAAGCAGGTTGTGTGCTGGCTGTCAGCACTGAGAACGCCTCCAGCCTGAAGCAGAGGCACCAGCTAACATAGCTGCTTTTAAATTGTAATTTACTCATAGTGGCAAAGGCTGGTGGCCTTTTCATCTGCTGGGCTGGGGGAGGGAGGTGCATACTTTAGTGAGGGGTTTTCCAGGTGATTTTTGTGCAGCATTTCGCAGGACTGTGGTTAACAGTTCCCCTTGGCCTCGCTGGCAGCATTTTTAACCTCTCTGCCTTAATTTCTGCTCCATCAGAAGGATTGCTGTTGTTTTTTTCTTTCCTCCCTCAGAATTTGAATTTTTGTTTGAGATTTTTTTTCCCCCTAGTGTTTAATAACTTCTCCCACGGCAACACTCTGCTTTGCTTCTCCCACCTTCTCCCAAAATGCAAAGCTTGGGCGCTTTTCCTGAAGCCAGAAATGTTTTGTAGGGAGCAGAACTCACCTCCTTTGGCAGTGAGAGGTGGGATGCCTTGCTGTGCCTTTGGTTGTGCACAGAACACAGAGCTGCACTAGCAAATTGTAAAGTAGGGAGGGCTTATTTCCCCCTTCCTACCATTCTTCAAATACAGCTTTTCCTTTTAGTGGGATGATTTTTTCCCCCTGTGAGTGGCTGTGTCCTTATGAACCCTCTCTCCAAGCCCTCCAGGGAGTTCACAGCCGAGCTCACCACGGAAGGAGCAGTGCATTAGCCATCAGGACAGCCTGGCACGTTTTGGATATGGTTCACTCACAGAGCATTAAACATTTTCTCAGCCTTGCTTCAGTGTCAGTAGCAGCAGATCTTTCGTTCCTCTTCACTCTCACTGTCTGCACTCCCTCTCTGGTGTCAAGTGTCTGGGGAAACCTGTTTGGGTGAAACACTTGACATGTAGCATGACTTTCCTGTCCTAGCAGTTCATGTCAGAGAGCCTTTAAACTTCCTCTAGTAATGTGGGTTTTTTTGTTTCTTTTTTTTTCTATTCTTTGTGGCTTGCCACAGTTGCTGCCCCTCGTCTGCAAAAGAAGAGAAAGGCTGGAAGTGAACTTAAAATGGGATATTTTTCAGCTTGCTCATCCCTTTGTTTGCTGGAGGAGCAGCAGCAAACTGATTACACTGGTCTTTCAGTGCAGGGAGCTGGCAGTGAACAGAGGTGCTGTGGGTCTTTCAACAGCTGGGATGAAGGAGAAATGAAGATAGATTAATTTCTCTTGGAGTTGTAGCTCCCCCAAAGCAATTTGGTCTTTACAGGTATCAGTCTGAATGTGGCTAGGAAAAAAAAGTCTATCTGGAGCAGTCTGTGCTGGCTGGGAGTGGGGCAGGTAGCAGAGGGGCTGCAGGATCCTGGCTCTGCCCCTATTCAGTGCCTCAGTGATGCTGGGGTGTCCTGGTTCTTGGGGCAGGAATGATGCCCCCAAGCCTGGGACTAAACTGCCTTGGAAGGGCTACTCCAAGACAGGGAAAGGGGAAAAGGAGTTTTGTACCAGTTCTGCTGGGCAGAGCTGGTCTGATGCCACCAGAGGGTGGCAGGGACTCAGGGGCATCTCCCCTTTAGCACCTGCACCACCCACAGGGTTTTGGCCATGTTACCCTGGAGAGACAACTCTTTCCTTAAGAAGTGATGGATCTTAGAAATGAGAGGCTGTTGTTCACTGCTAAATCTGTTCCTCCTGTTCATACCAGTCTCTGACTAGCCATGGAGAGAGTGTCTTTCTAATGAAACACATCTGTGAACTGCACAGAGGGAGTTAATCTGCAAGAGCCCTTCCTGGTGCCTCTCTCCCCTCCCTGCCTGCTCAGCTGAGGGCAGCTTTCAGCTCTTCTGTGTGGAAACTGGGGCATCTCTGAAACAGCTTCTTTCATCTGCTTTTGAAAGGCCTTACATCCTCCTGCTTGAGATTTTGAAGGGTTATTTTGGTGGTAGAAACAAGAGCATCCTAGGTTGGGATGAGTGGTCTCCCAGGAGGTAATCCATCCTTTTTCAGGGCTGTAACAAGAAGAGCTGGCTATGATCTGTATGGAATGGGCTGCACTCTATAAAGGATAGATATGTTTTATATAGATATGCTCTGTGCATATTCCTGGAAGGTGCTTGAAAATAAAGTTGAGATCAACTTGTTGTGTCAGCTCACCCCAGCAGGGCCAGGAGGTACCTGCCTGGGGCCAATAATTTCCACCTCAAAAATTTCCACTGTGAAATTCTACCAAAACTGGCAGCATTTCAACCAAAAGTTTTGAGTATAAACACATAAATTCAGTAGCCAGGAACTCTTAATTCCTGATTTCCCTTTTTTTTTTTTCCATTAATCTTTATCACCCACTGCAACAAAGCTTGGCTTTGTTGTGAACAGTGGGTGGGAAGCAGTGTATGCACTGCTTGCGTATGTTCTCACACAGATATGGTTTTTACATATATAAAAGCATATATGCCTGGGATGGGAATCGGGGGCAAAACGCACAGATGTTTTGCTGTTGCCAGCTGTGAAGTTGCTTTGCAGGAGGGTGCCTTTCCTCGTGGCACACCCCGAGCCCACGGGTGGGCTGTGCATGGAGCTCAGCTGGTTCTGTGCCGCTGCCCAGCCCACGGGTGACCATGGCTGTGGTTTCTCTCTGGCAGGAGGAGCCGGCTCCCGCCGTGCAGGGCCGGAGGTCATCGCTCAGCGGCGTGTGCTACCTGACCATGGGGCTCCTCGTGCTGCTCCTGGGGCTGGTCTTCGCCTCCATGTACGTGTACAGATACTTCTTCATCACCCAGGTAGGACTGAGTTGGGAAAGTGCTCTTGGCTCTCCAGCCTGAGCAGCCAGGCAAGCTGCTCCAGCCTTTGAAAGAGGTGGTGCTGCTTTTTATTGCCCTGCACAGGCGAGACATTTCTTAAGTGGTAGGCTTAGGCTCACCTCCATCCCCACTGCCAGGAAGGGCTTTCCAGACATCCTCTTCTTCCCCTCCCTTGTGGTTTTGTTTTGCCCTTTTTTTTTTTTCCTTTTTAGCTCCATAAAAATACCCTGCCTGTTCTACCTTTTAAACCCAGTCACTGCTGCCAGGGCTAGAGCAGTCTGAAAGCGTGGCTTGCTGTGAGAGGAGAGCAAGCCTGGAGAGAGCAAGGGAGAGTACAGGCAAAGGAACAGCTTTTTGCAGTAGGTTTTGTGGGCTCTAGCACAGCAAAACTCTGTAGGTGTAGTAAAAGTAGGTGCTGCTATTAATAAAGCAAGCAGAGAAGTAAAAAGTAAGTGGGAGATGGTACAGAACATGAGCACTCGACCTCCATTAAACTCAGCACCTTTTCTGCCACAGTCTTTGCAAAGCCTGGCCTGGCTGAGGTGCTGGGCTGGCAGCATTGTGGTGGGTCAGGGCAGAGGAAATGAGACAGGGCAGAGCTGCTTTATAAGAAGCAAACTGCTGAGCTCTGGCTTGCTGAGTGTGTAGCCAAGGAGCCCCAAAGCATTGCTCTGCACTAAGCCCTCATTCTGCTGTGGAGTGCTATTAGTGAATGAGTTCTCCCAGGACCGCTGCTGCCTTCATCTCTGTAGCCAGCACTTATCCACTCAGCAATATAGTCTTTTTATATACTCCTTTCTCCATAAATTTCCGTGCTGTCAAATTAATTTGCAGTCTTTGTTTCAAGACTCATCAGCGCTTTATTACCTGTTCTCATTTATACCTGACCTGGAAGCCCTGTGACAGCTGAGGGGCTGCTCCCCCCTCGCAGACATTGATGTGGCAGTGTGAGCACTCCCTGTTGCTGGGCTTTTGGTGCAGGCACTTCCTTAGGAGGAGCAGCCCTGGCACTGAGGGAAGGTTGTTGACCCTGTTATGACAGCACTCAGTCCATGCCCCAGTCAATAACCCCCTTGGACACTGTGCTGCACGGCTCTGAGAGATGCCCCCCAGGCCACTTGGGGCCACCTGGTGTCACCCTGACTGCCTGTCTGTGGTACCAAGTGGCAGCTTATATCCACTCACATGGGAAAGCCCATTCAACACGGTCAGAGATGCTTTGGAGAGCAAGCGACGGGGCCTTCGTGTCTCAGTCTCCCATGGCTGCAGTTTATCCCTGTGATCCTCACGCTCTAACATGATCCTTCACCCTACATTAGCTTTCCTGCCCATACCTTGTGCTTCTGGAGAATCATAGAATGGTTTGGGCTGGAAGGAACCTTAAAGATCCCCTAATTCCAGCTGCCCTGCCATGGGCAGGAACACATTTCACTAGACCACGTTGCTCAGAGAGCAGCAGCTCCTGTTTTGCTATGGGGCAGAACCACTTTGTTTTGCTGCATTTGCCACATCCAAGCTACAAGTGCTTTTAGAAATGATGCTCTGCTCACCCCAGCCTTATATGCCTTCTGTAGAAAAATGCAGTTAGTGGAAGCCGTGGCTCTGGAGGCATGTGAATGGTCTGGTTAGGAAATTTAAGAGCCTCCAGGTGCCTCTTTGAATTAGTCTTTATGAAATCCCAAAGCAAATTCTTTATTCCTCTTGGACCTAGCTAGCATGAAGTGAGACGTGGTCATTTCACAAGGGTGTTTTCCACTGTCTTCATCGAGAATATTCTCTGGTAAAAAGACTGATCTGTTTGTCAAGAGTGTTTTACCCAGCATGGGCTCACTTCTTCCGGTGTGTGCTGCAGCTGGGTGTGGGGTGTGGATTGTTGTACCCCTGCCTGGGTCCTGTCCCCACAGCTGCCCCGTGAGAGCGTGTTCCACTGCGGTGTCCTCTACGAAGACTCGCTGTACTCGCCGTTCAAGGGGCAGCTGGAGCTGCACGAGGATGTCAAGATTTACATCGACGAGAACTACGAGCAAATCAACGTGCCGGTGCCCCAGTTTGGAGGGAGTGACCCTGCGGATATCATCCATGATTTCCAGAGAGTAAGGAGCTCTTGGGGGCAGAGCATGGGGCTGAGCTGGATGCACCAGCACCGTGGTCATGGCCTGGCACTGTTGCTGTTGTCACATAAATCTGTGGTGGTCTTATTACTGAGCTGTCCTCCTGCCCAAGGCCCTCTCTGTGTTCTTCCAACCTGTTTGACTTGCTTGGTAGGGAGGTCTTTGCACAGTCCAGGTTTGTTTAAAGGAGCTTCCCGCCTTCCCCAAATTCCCTCTTTTCACCCATTTTCACAGTCACCTTCCATTGCAAAGGGCTCAATTCCTTAATTTCTGTGCTTGGGACGCAGGGTCTGACAGCCTACCATGACATCACGCTGGACAAATGCTACGTCATCGAGCTGAACACCACGATCGTGATGCCTCCTCGCAACCTGTGGGAGCTGCTGGTCAACGTGAAGGTACAGCTGCAATCCTGCTTGCTTTGCCTGCTTTCCTTGAGTAGGCTCGTGGGTGCCAGCTGGAAGCCCATGGGAAATCAAAACTGCTGTGTGTGGGGAAGTAAGCCTTGGCCCAGAGAGGACTGAGTCTGCATGCAGAGTGAAGGCTTCAGCAGGTTTAGCTGAAATACTAATTTTGCAGACAGCACAGTAACACTGGCATGATGATCAACCTGACCAGGGAGACACGGAGAAGCTGCAGCTTCCCTCCCTGTGTTGTTCACTGATTGTAGGAATCAAGAAAAAGAAAGAAAGAAAAAATTCCCTCTTTTCACTCTTACTGTGGTTTGCCAATTGCAGAGTTCTGTGTCCTTTGGGGACTAACAGGCCTTCAGCTTCCACCCTTTTTGGGGGGGAATCCATGCTGCCCTCTCTGCTGTGCTCCAGGCTGCAGTACTGGACGTGGGCTCATGCAGTTGTGCTCACAGCCAGCATTAATTGAGTTTAGCACCAGCAGTTTTGTTCAGTTCAGAAGCCTGTGCTGCCATTGCAGTGACTGTCTTAAAATAGAGTACTCTTTAATCTTAACAGCAGGAAAAAAGGACAGGATTTTTCAGACTGCAGAAGGTACGTATCTGTCTCAGTCTTCCTGTAGGTAAAATAAGGCACTGAACCCGTGTCTTTTATCCCTTCTGTGAGGGTCTGTTTAAAAGAAAGGGAAAAAAAACCCAATGGAACTCCTAGTCTTTCTTAAATTCCCTTTGCTCACTCACTGCCACATGTGGTATGATGTATTCTGGAAGGGTTAAGCTCAGAGACAAACAGTTATGCCTGGAGAGATGCCTGATCTCCACTCCTTGTCAAGCTCCCAGTTTGTTTCCTCGCAGTTCTCACAGCTCCATGCACTGTGACCATCTGGCAAATGTGCTGGAAACCCCGCTGGGGTACAACACACATTTACTTACAACTCACTCCAAACCTGTCCCAGCTTCTGACCGTGGCAGGTGACCAGTCCCTGGGGCAGAGGGAAATGGAAAAGGCAGGATTACATAAGGTGACAGAAAAAAAATGAGAGATTGGGAATGCTGGTCACATCCTAAAATAACAGATACAAACTCACCATCAATGAAAATTATGCATCGTGATAGAATTTAAAAAGAGGATAACAGTACTATTAAAATGTGCTTGAAGAGCCCAAAGCAGGTGTGGGTTTAAATAACTTCCTGATTATTGAGATGGGCAAGTGTCCAATCTGTCTGTGAAGGTTTTAATGTGCACCTTAGAGACATTGTTTTAAAAGTGTTCAGCTTGGTATTGAGCTCAGAAAAAGTTTTTCACCATGAGGACAGTGAAGTAGTAAAACAGATTGCTCTGGGAGGTCGTGCTGTCTCTTTGAAATCCTTTAAGGTTTTCAAGACCAGATGGGATAAAGCTCTCAGGTCCCTCCCCAGCTGTGAGCCTGTGATCTTCATGGCCACAAGTGGGGCTTTGCTGGTCAGGCAGAGAGACCAAATTCCTTCCTGGTGCAGGGCCCTTCAGGACCTTATGACTTGCCCTGCTGCTCAGCAGTGCTCCTGTTTGAATGCTGGGTGACCTGTGTTGGTCCTTGGACTCAAGAGACTTTAGCCTTCTTTTCATCTCTGAATCCAGTCAAGTCTGTAATGAATGAGGCTAATTTCCAGATGAAAGTTTAGTTTTGAAGCTGTTTGGTGGTGCAGTCCTGTTTCTAGGGCCAGACCTCAGTCCAGCAAATAACACTGGTGGTTTCGTCCAGCAGCACTGGGTGGGTTGGTGGGTTGGTGACCCTCCTCTGCCCTTTCCTCCCTGGGCAGCCTGGTTGGTGCCAGGGTGCCCCTTTGCAGTGTGGCTGCCGCGTGCCCTGTGCCTGCTCTGCAATCCCTGCTCTGGGTGGGCATTGCTGGGCCAGACCTCACTCTGACCCCAGTGTCTGCATTACCAGGCCTCTTGTGTCTGATTTTATGCCCATAAATGGCAGCTCTGCTGCTTCTTGCAGGCTTTGTTGTGTAGAGGTGTGACAGTTCAGTGAGCAGGCCTGATCAGTGTCTGAGATAAAAGGATGGAGGGATGCTCCCGCTGTGCAGCAGCAGGAAGCTGGAGGTGACCCAGTTAAATGATGGATGATCCATACCTTTTGCAGAACACAAGATGCTCAGAGCTTCAGCTTCCTTAAAATTCCTGGCAGAGAGTGGAAGGTATTGTCCTTGTTGCACAGTCCTGCAATGGAGGAGAGATGATTCCCACTTCACCTGCCACTGCTATTTAAACCCAAAACAGTGAAGAAACTGAATTGTGTGCACGTGTCTGTCTCACTGAGCCCTCTTGGCAGGTCATGGATATGGCAAATCCTGATCCCCAGCCCTGACTGTTATGTGACAGCTCCTGCCAGGAACTGCATGAATCACATGGCCTCTCCTGCATTCTCCCCCTGAGAATCAATAATTGAATTTCTTGCAGAACTGTTGTGTTAGCGTAGTACAGATTTCCACTAATAGCCTAATCCTCCAGCGTTAGGGGACAGCTTTATCGATCCAGGAGGCTGTGCCAGCCCAGCAGCACAGCACCAGGTTCAGAGAGTGTGTTTCCAGGTGTGTCTCTGTGGAGATAACCAGTCCTGGGCTGGAAACTGGAGAGCTGGTGTTTGAAATGATGCTGTTCACCTTGGTTATACTTATACTGGCCTCAGGTCTGATGGTTCTTTTATTTCTTTGACTCTTTTTAAGCACAAGGGACCAGAAGTGAGTCTTTGCCTGATGGCCTAGTTAGCATCTAGTCTGCTCACAAGTGCCCCCCTGCCCAAGCAGTACTGGTAACACAGCTGTTTGTTGCCACAGCCATGCCCAGGGATGCAATACACCCCAAGAACCTGGGGATAGGTGTGCAGAGAGTCTCCAGTGCTGAGCTCAGCCCTTTCCTCCAGGGAAGGAGGTGGCCTCCATCCCTGGGGTGCTGCCCCAAATGTTCCTGGGGCAATGGGAGTGTGCTGAGAGCTCACTCTTCCTCTGACTGTGGTGCCCGTTGCCCATCTCTAGTCACTGTTGCTGCGGGCAGTAAGGGCAGGACATTATTGTGGCTGTGCTGAATGGACCAGGGAGGAGGCAGAAATGTTGGAATCTGAGCAGGGCTGGTTGGTGGTTTTGGGTTTTGCCTTTTGAAGTAAATGGAAAATGCACATTTCAGTGGAGTTCCTGGCATTTTGGTTGGGCTTTGATCCCTCTCCAGATGGGTTTGTTGTGCTCTCAGAGTTAGAGCTTTGGGCATCCTGCTTTAAAATTTGGGTTAGTTTATAACAGGGCTGATCCTACACTGACTTCACCCCCTAGGTGAACATTCCATTTTTGGATGTAGTCTGTTTTGTGTGTCCTGCACAGACAGGGAAGCACGTTAACTGGCCTCAGTGAGTGGAGTTTGAGTCTTCCAGACAGTGAATTTCCTGCCGTTTGGTTGCCCGTGGCGCTCTGTGTGACACAGCTCTGTTTGAGGAGGAGATCGTGGCAGTGCCTGTGCTTTATTGTGGGGGAATTGTGCCGTTTCAGAAAGGGACGTACCTGCCTCAGACGTACATCATCCAGGAGGAGATGATCGCCACCGAGCACGTCAGTGACATGGAGCAGCTGGGCTCCTTCATCTACCGCCTGTGCAGCGGCAAGGAGACCTACCGGCTGAAGCGGCGGAGCGCCAGGAGACGTGAGAGCCCTGCCTTCCCCTCACTGCCTTCTCCCCCCATCACACTCCTGTTGGGGCTGGTTCAGCCATGCTGGGCTCTTCATGGCAAGAGGGGGGTCTCCCTGTGGGTGTGAGCTTTTGAGGTGTTTCCCATCCCATCCATCTGAACCCCAATGTGGGGGTTTGCTGCTGCAAATGGGCGCTGGCTGCTGTGGTTCTGTCTGTCAGCCTAACAGAAACATTGGGGAGATGGTTGCAGGAGGCAGCAATTCATTTACATGTGGGCTCCTGGGGCTGAACTAATAGCAGTGCTGTTGGGAACCATTTGGAAAATTTCCCTGATGGAGGCACCCTCTTCAGTGGCAGCTATTCAGAGCAGATCAGATCTGCAAATTGCCTTTAATTAATTAAGTTCCTAATAATATGGAAGACGTTGTGAAGAGGGAACATTGGACTGTGTTAGAATGATTTTATGGAAATCAGCAATATGTATCTTATACACAAATGGTAATATTGCTGCTAAAAGCTCCTTAATATCAGTACTTGTGTTTATTTGTTTTTAGATAGTGGTGTTAAAGCTCACCTGAAACATGAGCCTGTAGTCAGTTTGGGTCTGGGTCTCTGGGGATGCTGCAGGGTCACCATGGCTGTAGTTCATGGTGCTTTCCCAGCAGGAGCTGCTCTGGTGTGTAGGAGCTGTTGGCACACTGACTGCTGCTCTCGTGGAGCGCTGGCATTGTCCTGCTTGTCATCAGGGCACCACTGGGTTTGCTCTAAGAGGGGAGCAGCTGCCTGGCAGAGCTGCCCAGAGTTGAGGTCTTGCAGTTTAAGGGTATGGGGAAACATTACTCCTTCCCCACAGGGGCTGGGGCTGTAGCAGGACAGTGTGTGCAGGGGTACAAGCAGCCAGAGGGGAAGTGACTATTTTAAGCCCTCCTTGGCTGCATTCAGGGCTGTGCTCTGTACCAGCCTGTGGCTTCTGCTGGTTTCGTGAGGCTTTCTGGTCTCTGATATAACACTGAGATGCTGTCAGCAGAAACCAGCGGTTTCCAGGTGACTCTCTCAGCCCATGGCAGCTCTTAATGCAGGACTATGGCCTGGAGAACTTGGCTTTTCCTCCAAAGATCAGATGATGCTGCTTTCCATACTGGCAGTGTTGTTCCTGCATCTCAGTGTTCAGCAGTTTTATTCCACCTGTTTTCCTTCCCCTCTTTGCTTCAGTTCTTAGAGATTATCATTTATTGAATCCCCTCTCTCCTCTCTTTACATCACTTCTAGGTATCAGTCGACGCGAGGCTGGGAACTGCCATCGTATTCGTCACTTTGAAAACACTTTTGTGGTTGAAACTGTTATCTGCCAAAAGTCATGAAGCCACTCTCCAGATGTAACCTTCCTTGGCTTTGCTTGCACACACATGCACACACATGCTCTCAACCCTCTCTTTAGACATGGTAATCTGGCTACTTTTTATACTCCCCCCCCCCAGCTTGTGCAGCTCAAACCTCTTGGGTTCATTGTGGCCTCTTCTCTTCCTGCTTCCTATCTGAGACATTTGGTGGGCTTAAATTTACACAGTGGTCAAAGATAGCCTGGGAGTGGATGCAGCTTCTTCCACACACCACAGGATGGGAATCTCTTTTAGGGTAGAGGGTGGAAGGGATGGCTGAGAAATAGGTTCTCTTTTCCTGGCTGAGCAATTTCAGGCTGGAATAGTGCTCCGAAGCTGCCTTGGCACCAGGACAGAGGAGGAGGAATATGCACAGCAGGAGGATTGCCATTTTGATACTGATGTAATGACCTAAAACCCACACCCAGATGCACTTAGGAAAAGAACAGTTGTGAGGCTACAGAGACAATTTGGAAAGCTCAGCAGAGGGAAGGTTTCTGCCCAAACCATGCTGTGGTGGTCCCAGCTTGCTGTGTGCTATCCCCTTGAAGAGCAGATTTCCAAACACTGAAAGCAGCTGCTGTGTGTTGCTTTTATGACTGGTTCCTGCACTCACCTGTCACTCCATCTCCTGAACACGGCTCAGTGTGACCCACTGGGCAATGCAGGATGTCCTGAGAGCAGGCAGGAGGACAGGGCAAGGGGCAGTGAGGAGGGCTGGGAATGACACAAATGACACACAGCATGTCCCTGCTCTCCAGCCACAAAGCAGGCAGTGAAGTACAAAGCTCTGTAGCCCTTTCTCTAACACACAGTTGCAGCTGCTGTGGGTCCTGGGCAGACCTGCCATCACTTTGCCCAAGTAAATAGAGGTGTATCTTTGATGCAAAGTGCCAAAGCCCCGCTGATGTGCCATATATAGGCTGTGGCTGCAGGTGGAGCCCCGTGTCTGTCCTGGCCAGCTCTGCTTGCTTGGGAGGGTGAGTTGTGTTCACAGGGGTCTCTGCCTGAGTTGTCAGGATCCCAGCTGTGTGGATGGGGTGCCATGTCCACTTACAAAGTGTCAGCAGCAGAACTGGGAGTTACTGGTGAGTGGAGGAGCAGATTTTTTGAATCTTTTTTTTTTAACAGAGCATGTATTCTTGTATAACTCTTCTGATGAAAGCTGTTTTGATAGTAATTGCTCTAATCCAGCTGTGCATCACATTATCTGCAGGCACCATTGTAGTACAGATATTGATACAAGGCAAGATTCAGCTGATCAATATACTGCAGAGAAATTGTGTGAACAAAACTGCATTTCTATTGATCATCAGACAGAAGAATTGCAGAGTAATTAAATATTCTTCCCTCTGTTCCATAAATATAGTTAAAACTAATTAGGTTCTTGAAATGCAGGCAGTTTTTTGGCTTGAAAGAATGGGGTGAGTTTCAACTTGGCACATTCTTGTTAATTGGTTTCCAGCAAATCTGGACTTGTTCACCATCTGTTGAAATGAGCTTGTTGTTTTAGAAGAGGAAGAATAAAGTAAATGCAAGTACAATCATTAACTCAGCAGAACCAAAAAAGATTGAATATATTTTAAACTTTCAAATAATAATACTATGAGTTAATTATGTGAAAACAAAACAGGATCTCAGAATGGTCATGTAATGTAATAGGGAATTTGCATGTCCTTAGAGGCTTAGAATTTATTTTTATATATAAAACATAGTCAACTATAAACATTAAGTTCTAACTGGAAGAGGATGACACTTTGGTTTCATTCTGCTTTAAGCCTGATGTAAAATGAAGAATTATGTGCACTTCATGTAGAATGGTAAGGAAGGTTTTCCAGTGCCAGAGGGGTGTTTACTTCTCTAGCATTGTGTTTTTCCAGCAATAACTTGCTGTTAACCCCAACCTTGAACTGCCAAGAAGATAAGAAGTGGGTCAGAGAATTGGTTCACTTAATGGAAGTGCTGCAAACTGGTAAATTTAAGCCCTGTGTTTCTCTTCATTTCTAGAAACCTAAGCCTGCACTCAGGTGAGCATACAGACCTTTCTGCCCTTCCTTCTGATTCTGCATGATTTAACTGGTCATTCAATATGCTAACTCTGTGCAACCCCGCAGCTGTAAGGACAAACTTCAGTTCTTTAAGTTGAGCTAATGTGGTTACTGTTTCATAGGATGAGAATGCAGTTGTGTAGGAAGAAGACATAAGATGCTTTGTATATTTTGTCTGGTAGGGCTCTTACTTCCTAGGAAAAACCCATGGGATAATAAAATCTTTTACCTCTGATGTGTGAAGTGTGTGTTTGTTTGGAAGGAGAAGCGCATGCCTTCCACAAAGCTCATAGGAGGCCCTGGAGGGTCCAGCCCAGTGGCATGGTGGAGCTCTGGAGGACTTCTGCCCTGTCCTTGAGCGTCCCTGTCAGATCCAAGGGCTGCCTGTGTGGGGAGGTTGTGGCTCAGCTGTGGTCTGTGAAGCAGCAAGATGCCTCTGCTGCTCGAGTGGCTACTGGGCATCTGACCCTTGTGCTCAGCCTTGCTTCTCAGCTGCTGGACTTCTACACAGATGTGTAGGTCTGTGTGTGACCTAAGCCTGCTCTTGCCTTCTGGATGGCTCTGCAGGGCCAGCCTTTGGGGGTTTCTCTCCTCACTGCACACACATGGGGGTCCCTTAGTGTTCTCCCGAGCTTTCTCTCCCCATATTTCATCCTTCTGGTAGGGAAGTGTCAGAATATTTTTTCCTGAACTCAACTGTTCCCCTTTCCACAATTAGTCTCTGGTCAATCAGGGAGGAAGTTCCTGTTTTGCTTGTTGCAGTAATTTTTGCTGCATTTTGCATTTAGCTCTTTGGTATCTGGATGCTCTTTCCAACACTGGGGTTGTGCTGAAGGGAGCTGCATCTTACAAGAACTGTGTTTGCCAAAGCCTCTTCTCCTGACACTCCTTTCCTCAGCTCTGGGCTGAGGAAGCAACTCTGCACCACCCTGAGGGGAACCTGACCCCTTTAGCCATGCCTTTTGAAGGCTGAAATGTTGTTACTAAGAACGTGACTGATGCACTTCAGTAAATCTAATTAACAGCAAGTCATTCACCCTGAGGCTTGTCCACTACAAAGAAAACCAGCTTGTATTGTGAAACTTTGCATTTTCAACATTTCCCTCTTGGTTCAGTTTTTCATTTCCTGAGGTTGTAGTCATTGCCCCTTGCTCTTAGCAGACTTAAAATAAGTCAGTTCTGCTTTCTAATCTTGGTCACACTCTGGCAGAAGGCTGCTTTATTTGATTGAACAGTGGCACATACAAAAGCCTGGCAATAAAACCTGCTTTAGGAGGATTGTGTGACAGAGATGTGGTTGAAACCCTAAAATATGGGTCACTGTGATAGTGGCTGGCACCTGATATAATTTACTTCCAAATACTTGCAGCATGGCTCAGAGGCTGTTCAGCTCTGCCAGGCAGGGCTCAGTAAGAGTCACAGTTTTGGTCTAACTCTGGGAGCATCCACTTCCAAGCTCTGGGGTTTTTTTTAAAAAACATGTGTGCTGGAAACCAATTATCTTAGCAGTTGAGGAGACAAACCTCAACGTCTCCTCTAAAGCATAGATGGACCCTTTATTTGTTACAAGTCTTCTACAGCTACCTTTACAGTCCCTTCCCAAGAAGTGCAGCCCATTGGGATCTCTGCAGCTTTGGGATGAGCAATGTTCTGGCCACAATGGACCATGCAGGTGCTCCAGAAAGGCAGCTGGAGGGCCTGGTTTCCACCAGCATGGTGGAGAGCCCATTTTTGGTGAGGGAATGGCTGCATCTTGATGTGTCACCCGTGCCTCTGGGCAGGCAGCACTTTTGGGTTGTCCTTGCTGGGAACTGACTGTAGCCCAACATGAACAGCTCTCTGGTGTTTTATGTTGATGCCAAGCTAATGAAAGCCTGTTCTCCCTCTCAGACCTGCTCATGTGTGTGCCTTTAGATGTACAAGTTGTTCCCAAGCATTTTGCTGCCGTCGTTCAGAATGTCACCCATTCCATTGTAAGAGTAAGTGTTGGGGATGGTGCCATAGCTTCCCAGAGGAAAAAAAGGCATGGTTGGGCCACTCTGTAATCACCAAAAATAGCTTTCCAGGTTACTGTCCCAGGGCTCAGGTAAATGGCCCATTTCTTGCTCTTTTGGCAAGTACAGTTTTTGATAGGGCATTCGTGTCGCAGTGGAATCATTGTGGTGCTGCAGCTCCTTCAGAGGGAACGTTTTCTGGATTAAAGGGAAAGCAGTGTGAGGGGACAGAGTGTCTAACACTGGGGTTGAGCTTTTCTGAATGTTTTCAGCTAATAAAATCATAGCATAAAAAGGTGGGTGGAAGCAGCTAAACTTCCTGGTGTTGAAGCATTTGTTTTAATATTTTAGTAACTAAGTTATTATTTCTTGGTTTGAAACAACTTTTATCTAAAAACTCTGAGTTAAAATGGTCAAATAACGTGGGAATAAACGAAACACTGTTCATTTTGTGTTGAAAGAAACATTTATGTTGACCAAAATGTCTACAAAACAGTGACCAGCCTTACTTGCCAGCAGAGCCCAATGAAACTGAAAATGGGACTTGAGCTTGAAACATTGTTTGGACCATCCAACTTGTTCTACTTAATTTAGGAGCCTTTGTTTCCTAGAGGGTAAGGACATCTCTGGAGGATGCCTCTGATTGCTCAGTTTAGGAGCTCCTGCATACCTGACCCTCCTAAGTTAGACAATGTGGACACCCTTGTTTGCCAGCTAAAAATATTTGACACTTTTTAAAACAAGACTGACTTTAGGACAGGGTGGCACTGGCTGTTGCTTTTCCTCTGCTGTGTGCGTGACCCCTTGTGTGTTGGACGTTTGTGCTTCTCTGGCTGAGAAGTAGAGCTGCTTCCTCTGGGACACAGCTGGCTCCAGCTTGCTGTGTCTGCAGGTGAGAGGTGAGTGCTGAGCAGAAAGGGACGTCCCTGTGTGCTGGCTCGGGGCTGCTGCTTTCAGTCTCTGCTCTATTAAAGGAATACCTTGATTTAGGTTGGAGCCACCTCCACAGCAGCTTCAACTGATCACTAAGTGACCTTCCCCATCCCCATAATCTCCTTTTGTATAGTCCCCTTCCCCCGGGGCCCTCACAGCTCACAGGTGGGTCTCCTGGGGCAGAGTTTTCCCTCTGCAGGAGATCAAGAGCAGACCAGAGAGGTGCAGCACATCCCAGAGCCTCAGCCCCTGTCCCTGGGCTGTCACTAATGGCCTGCTGGAGGCAGCAGGAGGATGCTGCAGAGGTGACACGACATGCAAGGCAGCCTCGGGACTGACTATACAGGTGTGGGCACCTCTTGTGTAGGCAGGTCACATCAGAGGCTGGGCTGGAGTGAGTGCATCAGGCAGGAGGAGCACATGGTGCAGGGGCTGTCTGACAGCTACCAGCACTTTAATTCCTTCTCTCTTATTAAAATCTTAGAAGAAATGGGTGGGTTGAAGAATCAAGGATAAGCTGTTTCCTTACATTTGCTGTGAAAATTTGCTCTGGGAATATTATTATTCATGGCGAATATGGAAAGTGTTTGTGCCAGCTCTAATTAACTGTTCTTGCTAGCACAAAGATGTTCTCCAGTGAAAGCCAGTATGTTACTCTATTCATTTGGATTAATTAATGTGAAAAGGCCAAGTATGTAATTTCATACTTGAACTTTTAGATCTGTATTTGAATTGAATTGAAATCAGGTTATGCAATGATTGAATATTCTCCTGGTCTGACTGGGGAAAGAAGCTTCAAAGAAGACAATCTTGAAGAAAACTTCCAAAATCAAAATTTGTCGTCCTTTCACGAGATTTCACTAGGATGTCACTCTGTCCCCCCAATTGTTATTCATGGAGTAACTTGTTCTCAGTCAAGTGACAGGAAAGGCTTTGGATCAGGCCCAAACTCATTTCTGCCCCTTTTCAGATGGTGATTATGTTGCCACTGCTAGAACAGCGGTCAATCCTCATGAGTCATTCTCCCTTCTCCAAAAATTGTTGCATGTAAAACTCAAAGGAGCAGCTATAAGCTGCCTTGCTCTGGTACTGTGGATACACAGAGCTGCCATCTGAAAACACCCCAGTCTCAGCAGTGTTGTCAGAGGAGCACCTTCTGCAGAGATTTTGGGGGGTGCAGCCTGTCCCTGGACCTTAGGTACCTTCTCCTGCAGTGTGTCTGGGTCTGATGGAACTGAGAAGGCCTGGGAGATGGCTGTGGGCGAGTGCACAGCCATTTAGCAATGCACATCATGAAGAAATTTGGCAAGCTGGATTTGGGAAATAAAAGAGTTACGGCTCAGTGTAATTAAGCCAGCAGCACCATGTTAATGGCCTCTGTGGGGGTGTATTGGAAAATACAGGCCAGTGGAGTTACCCTTCAGAGAGAGAGTTGGACCTGACACAGCTGTGGGCTTGGATTTTAAGTGCTGAAAGTAGCAGCTTGAGGCAGCATTTTATGGCTTGGCTGAGTTCAGCTTGGTCTCCAAATGGACTGATCGTTCTGTAGGTCAAATATTTGGGAGCAGCCTAGTAGACTGTTGTGGTGTTGTTACACCAGCTAAGAATAAACACTGGAGGTCACTACAAAAACATCCCCCCAAAAGGCCTGGGATGGAATAAACCATGCCCAGACACCCACATCTACAGGCTGGCTTTGCAGTGAGCTGTGACTGGCTTTGCAGGACCACCTGCAGCCCCAGCTCCTGAGGAGGGGAAGGCAGAGGAGGCTGTGTGGGTTGGCAGCCCAGTGCTGCCAGTCTGCTCCTGTCACAGGCTGTGCAGCTGATTGCTCTTGGGTTTGTAATGACTTGAGCAAGATCTCCAAGTGAGATAGGACTGTCAGACCAGCTGTGGGGAAAGGGAGGGTGGGCTCAGCATGTTGGGCTGGTTGCTGGCTCCAAACCCCATTCTTGTCCTTCCCCAGTGCTACTGACGGCTCCCTGCATCCTAAGGAGCTTTGGGTATCTATTCCTGATGCCCCCTTGGAGGTGGCAGGGTATGCAGGCAGCTTGCCATGGGGCACATACCACAAGGGGTTGCAGCACGATGCCTCCGAGGCTGCCCACTGGGGTATGAGGTGGGAACACAGCCTCCTCCTTAAAAACTAACAGCACACCCAGCTATTGAGCAATGCTGGAAAAATCCCATGGCACCACAGGCAGCACCTGTTTGTGCACAGGTTCCCATATGGAGCAGGCAATGGATGTGGCTGGGAACGGCAGACAGGTGATTTCCCACTCCACTGCTGGCAGCGAAGGTTTAAAGGTGTTGTATTTCCCTTTGTGGGCAGGGGGATTGTGAAACCGTTCCCCAAGTCAGGGTCTGGGTCAGGGCAAATGGTGAATGGCAGCTGTTTTGGGGCAGACTGTGGCATTTGCCTCTGTCATGCTGGATGGTGACTGTTGGGAATGAGCACTGAGCCCCATCCCAAACCTGGTGCCTCGGCTGGCTCTGTGCTGCCTCTGCTCTGCCAGCCACAGAGACAGCCCTTAAGTAGGTCTTTCTTAAGCACTTAGTTGTACTTTGGGGACAGCTGCCTGTTTGGAGGGTCACAGCTGTCAGTGTTGCCTCTGCTTGAGCCCAGAGCCTGGGAAGGAAATGAGGGCCAATTAAGTGTATTCTGTCTCCTGCCCTATTTTGGTCACAGCTCTCCATTCAGTTGAAGACATCCAGGTCCCTGGCACTGCCAGGAGGGGCTCCTCTCTTGGCAGCAGCAGGCTGGGGAAAAAGAATTGCCTGATCAAAGTGCTTTGAGAAGCATTTTGCTGTATTTGGAAAGGAGGCATTTAAAGCTGACAGTCGTCCACCTCTCCAAGAAAAATGAATGCCACAGAAGTACAGACAGTTGCAATGTAGCTTGAGCCCCTCTGAAGCATGAAGCAGGTTTGCAATAAGCCTTTTGGACCGTCTCTTTCTGAACTTTATAACAGCTTTTAAAAAAAGTTTCAGATAAGATGTCATAGATAGAAATGCTTGCTCTTTCTCCCTGACCCATACTTTAGTGTTAGCCCATGAAATGCATGAGCAAACAAGGAAACTCAAACTGAGTTGCCTTTATAACAGCAGGTACCAAATACCAAATGGCTGGTTGAAATGTTAGGTGGGGAGAGGAAGGCATGGCAATTCTCTAATGAGGTTTGCAAAGGAAATGCACTTTGCTTTCAATCAGTGCTTTTGATGAAGTTGCTTAATTGTTCTAAAAGGTAAATATTTGGTATCAATCTCCTTGACAATGTGAGTTCATCTGGCATAGCTCTTCCTAAAGCACCATTTCTGCAAAAGCAGCACGTTGTGCTCACCCATATCAGGACTTGGTGGGTCTTCACATCTTCATTCCCTTCTTCTTTGCCCTGATTTATCATTAACAGCAAGAGCTCCACTGTTTTTACGCTCTGACTGCTGGAAGGGCAGTGCTGTGTGGTGCTGTTTGCAGGAGCTGCAGAGTCAATTAATGGCTTCTGATATTTGCACCTCTCAGTGTGTTCAGTTCATTTGCTGGGACACCTCTGGGCAGCACCATCTCAGCAGCTGGAGTGGAGCAGCCTGGCCACTGCTTATGTGCACCAGCTTGGCCAAAACCAGTGATTTTCCAAGCAAGGAGAAGGTTCTCAGTGTCTGCTGCCTGTTTCAGAAGGCTCAGTGACTGCCATCCCCCATGGCCCCAGTCCCAGGCTTAAACTAATATTTTAATGTCCAAAGCCACGTTGTGCCCTCACAGAGATGGCCCCAGGGGCAGCGCTTTGTCCCTGGAGCTGTGAGTGTTTCTGTGCTAAATCCTCCCTGGGCACAGGGAGTGTTTAAAAGTAACGCTGCAATTCTGGCTTTGGCAAAGAGCTTTGAGGAGAAAGAAGTTAAATCCTTTGCTGCCCATGTTTAAAATAAACCCTATATTTAGGAAAGTATTTGAGGATGGCTGGGTTATTTTATTATTTTATTTTCTTGGGTTTTTTCAAACAAAACAAACCAGCCTTAAGAGGAGGGAAGCACTGGAAGTCCTCACAACACAGCAGTGGGAGGAGAAAGGGCTGGAGCTGCAGCCTGCACTCAGGGATGTGCAGCACCAAGAGGGGTGGCATTGCTTTGTCATTATAAAAAAACGTGGTAAAAGAAGTGGCTGGTGTGGTTGGAGTCAAACCTGGCCAGCAGCGAGCCCTTCCCAATGGCAGTGTTGGATTTGCTGTGCTCTTGCTGTGCTCTGGTGCCAGTGCAGCAAGAAAGGAAAAACAAAACAAACAAACAAAAAAAAAACTAAAAAAGAAAAAAGCTGTATCTCATGTCACCAGGGCTTAGCATGGACAAAATTGTAAAGCAATACCTGATTTATCATGACTTACCCAAAGAGCTGTGACTGTCTGTACGTTTCCCTGGCATTTTCCCTGTGTGGCAGTTCCAGGCTGGAGTTTCCCCAGTGGATGCAGCAGTGCTCTGCACAGGGCCCTCAGTCCTCCCTGCTTTGTGCTGAGGGGGTGACCCTCTGCTGCCCTGCTGCTTGTCAGCTCCCTGTGCCTGTGCCAAGGTATTCCCTCAGCCCTCCCCTGTTCCCCACCACCAGCCCCTGCTGGCACACGCTTGCCCTGGGTCCAGGGTGATGTCAAGACCTTCCAAAGGAGCTTTTCACAGCCAGCACCTGCCGAGGAGAGCTGCTGGCATTGCCACTGCTCTTCTTTTTACTGCATTCTTCTTTTCTTATTTTTTTCATTTTATTCTTTCTTTCTCCTTCGAAAGTTTGGTAGCAGATGTTGAAATCCAATCCCATCTGAGGGAGTGTATAGGAGCTAAGTGACAATAACAAAGTTAGAGCAAATCGGACACTTGCTTTTGGTTGCGTCTATCAAATCCCACCTAGGGATGGAAAAGCTCTGAAATTTTGTTTACAGTTTAAGGAGCAGCTGATACCTCCTGAAAACCTTCATTGTTCTTCCTATCGAATGCTATTTGCATGAAAACGAACCTTTTGTTTCTGAAGAGCTGATCCATCCCCGTTACTTAATTCCTCATTTGGACATTGACCACTGGAGTCTGAGTCTGCCCAGGGAGTGCAATTAAATCAGATCCTCCAGACTCTAATCTTCTGTGGTACTGAGCTCATTTCCACAGCAGCTGATTGTGATATAGAAAAGGCTTTCTAACTTCAGGTGGATTAAGTTTGCAGCAGAAGCTGAGTGAACATGGTTTTAATGGAGAGTGGGGTGCAATAATACTGAAAATTTAAGTTACATCAATGAACTACCTTTCTGACAGTGATTTTCTGAGAGGTCTCCAAGGGGCAAATGTAGCTGTGAAAGAATGGAAATTTTCATGTGCTGTTTCTGGCCACATTTGAAACCCTTTCTTCCCTGGAGGCTGTGAATCCTGGAGCTGGAGGTGCCTGGTCTGCTGCCTCATTGCTCCCCTGGGCCACCTGCAGTGTGGCTGTGCTCCATGGCTGGTTTGCCATAGGCTTGTGGTGCTGCTGCTTCATCTCACTGGATTCGGGGAATTTGCCTGGTGGTTCCTTGTGCTGTCTTCGTTAAGGCTCAAAGATGTTGCAAGACTTTTCTAGGTGTCCTTGAACTGACCAGCAAAGTGCTTCCTTCCTCTCAGCTCCCTACAGGGTGACGTTCAAGCTTTGCTGCTTCGATGTTTTGTGTATATCCAAGAAAATAATAATTTGTGTCCTGAACAGTTTTGCCAAGGAGAGATTGCGAACTATGTGGTTCTGTTTACGTATGTGTTTAGAGGACACATAAATATTAGGTGGGAGCTGGATTGTAAACCTTGTGTGACTAGGAACAGTGTGGAAAATAAGGCTCTTGGACATGCAGTGGAGTTCTGGAAAAACAAATGCTTCACCTAATGCAAACAAAATAGTTTTCAGTATGGGAGTCTGGCTACTGTGTTGTGCAAGTTAAACAATCTGATAGACTGAAAATTAGAATGGGTGTATTTACCCACAGGATTGGATTTTTGATTGGCAAAAAAGTGGGAGAGATATCTGGGATGTTTTCCAGAGATGTTTTGTGACAGGTGTATGTGGGCACCCCAAGGCAAGTGACAGAGGCTAATTTGAGAGAGCAATAAACCATAATATCATGTGTATAACAATTATTTGCATGGTGTATTTATGTCCAGAAATGAAATCTGGGGTAAGACTCGGTGATACTGCTTGATCTCTGCCCTGTTGTTCCCAAACTAGGGAATATATTGTTCTAATCTCTGTATTTTGTGTTGCAAAGGAGAGGGGCATTAAGAATCTCGCTGTTGCTGCTGAGTGTAGTGGTAAGTTCTGTCTTGCCATTATAGCAGGGAGTGTGTCACAAATGCAAACTTGTCCAGCCCATGGCTTTACCTCCTCCCACTCCTGAGTTCCTAAATGTGGGTTGTTATTTTTTTTCCTGAGGAATCATAAGGCAAGGTGTGACAGGCTGTGGGTTTGGATTAAGTGTGATCTGGCTCCTTCTGTATGATTTGTGTATGTATTTTGTGAGAGGTGACCCCATCACCTTTCTCCCAGGACTGGGACAGGCCAGGAATAGCCCATCCCTCTTTGGTTCAGCATTGGAGGGTGGGTGGGATCCCACAGGGCACCTCAAATGGGAGCAAACAGCCCTTGTCACACAGCAGGGTCCTGCCCAAGGTCCCACCGGGTCTCTGTGCAGCCACAGGCAGGAGCGGCAGCAGGAGCCGAGCTCAGAGTGAAATGAAGTGTTTTATAGCTCAGGCATTTTTATCTTGCTCTTATAAAATGGTCTATGTAACATGTTTGTTATTAATACCAAGTTATTCTGTTCTGCATGAGGGAAACAAACCTACCTGCAGGGTTTTTACTGCCATGCCAACCTTGGTCTGTCCTTCACTTCTGCCCCCCTTCCAGCTGCAACTTTTTCAAGCCACTGCACTTCCTATTAGCATGAATGAAGTCAGATTGGCCTCTGCTGTCTGCAGCTTCTCGTGCTTTCTGTCCTGAGCTCCTCTTTAAACTGATAAAGCTGTTCCAGACAGTGTCCTTCACTGCCTCAGTAATGATGGCTGGCCAGGCGGGCCAGGCTGGATTCTGGTCTCTGGGAGATGGCTTTGCTTGTGGTCACAAAGTTAATACTTACCCAGGAACGGTCAGGATTGTGATGGTGTACTCTGAAGTGTAATCTAAACTGGATTTCCTGGGTTTGTAATGCTTAGTTTTGGATTAACAGTTGCCCAGCAGTGTTTATAACTCTAAACTGCTGATACTTGCTTTCAAATATAATCCCAGTTTAATGCCCTTTTTGTCTTGGCATAGAGAGAAGGATTAATAGGAATCTGTAGCATACAGCAGACATGAGGTTTGACATCGTTTGGTGTCTGCAAATGGCACTGATTCAGCTTTTCTTCTTGGGAAACGTTTCTGATTCCTCATAGATTTTTGGTTGTACCAGTATCCCACAGCAACTTTTATATCACATTAGAAAAATGTGATAAATGCCATTCTTACAGAGTGACAGTGTATAAAATCAGAATGAGAAGGATTAATGAGATAAAATGAAGGAGCCTGTAGGTGTCCTTTGCCTTTCACAGCAGCTGAAGACACTGATTCATTGGAGTTTGTTGCTATGGTAGGTGTTTCTCAGTAGCAGGAAACCTGATGGAGGGAGAAGCCTCAGCTTTGCTAAAGGATTCTGTGCCTCCAAAACCCAGAAGACAGAGGCATGTGAGAGGAAAGGAAGAAGATAGGGATGAGTAAGGCAAGCTGGAGCACTTGATTGCATTGCAGCTTTGCACTGGCCCATTGCAAATCCAGGAGCAAACTGCACAGGTCGAGGGGGAGAGTCAGAGTGTCCTCAAGGTGTCACTTAGGACATTTTTACTTCTTTGTGAGATTTCCCCCAGTAGATGCAGCAGATGGAAGGGCATGCAAACAGCTTTGCCCTGTGGGGAATAACTGTGAAGGGAGTTGGGGTGTTATTTCTGCCAGAGCCTATCTGTAATACTTCCCTGTCACAGCAAAATTAACTATATCACTTCTCAGAGGGCTTCTCCCTAGCATCTAGAGTGCTCCAAATTCATCTTTAGAACATGTTGCTGTCCTTCTGCAGAGAAAACAAAGGGCAATTTTAACCATTTTTAGCAGCAATAAAAGTGCTGAAAACATTCTGGAAGGAGTATAGCATAATAAAATCTCTAGAAAAGCCTTTAAATGTCCCTTGAAACTTACTTTTCTGAGGTTTTTCTCATTATCACTGACCACAGATGGGCTATTGCTCATGGTAAATAATTTGTTCCATTCATTGCATGTGAACATGTTTCACAAAACATAAGAAGTGAACCTTTTAACTGTTTTTTTCATTCCCAAACTAGTGACATCTCTGTAGAAGTTTCTGCATGCCTGGTACCTCTGTTGATTCTCTTTTTGGGACATGAATGCTTTGGTTGGGATTTCCGTGGTTATTTGCAAAGATCATCAGAGATGTTTTCTTTTAAACCTTTTCTTCTTTTCCAAACCAAAGCGATAATTCCTGAACTTGAAACATGGATAATAGTTGTAGCAGAAGAAAATAAATTTGGAAAGCAAAGGACAGGTGTGCAGGGTTAGTGCATAACCTAAGTTTGAGCTTCACTGCTTCCCCAGGGGAGTGAGGCTGCAGGGAATAGGGCACCTGCTGCTGAAACATGTGCCCAGTCTCTTAGTGAAACCTGCAAATAGGGAGTTAGGAAGGCTACTTGTGTGAACATGATACAGGCTTGAATGTCTGAAAGTCTCTTGGCAAGAAATCTGGCAGCCTCAGGGTGTTTTTTTGAAAGGCCCCTCAAATGAAATGGCTTGGTTGGCCCAAAGGGTGAAGTTCCTCAGCAAAGCAGCAACTTCACCAACTCCCATACCTGCTGTGCTTTCAACACAGGGCTGGTTTAAACCTTCCCCCTTTCACTATCCAAATGCAAAAACAAGTGCAAGTAGAAAAAGTGCTCCAGAAACAACTCTCTAGCTCCCATTGTAATTCTTTCAGAACAAACTAATTATTTTAAGCTAAGAACTCTGTGTTAGGAATGAGTCCTCAGAGGTGAATAATTTCCAAACAAACCCTCAGTTTTTGCTTTCTTTTTTTCTTAATATACATTTCAGGTTTTCAGGGTTTTTTTCTCCTTTTATTTCTCAGCACTTTATGTCTTTAATATCGCCTTGGTGCAGAGAGAGATCTCTGTAGCCTCACTAGATACCCTGTGATTTGGGTATAAAGCCCTGCAAATGAAAAAGCTGTCACAGTTACCCACCTGAGCAAAGAAGGGATCAGGCCACGCCAAATTTGACCTGAACAGTGAATGCTCAAAGGCCCAGAAGCAATAAGATCCAGCAGGGAACTCTGGAGTAGAAAATGTTGCCTTTGCAGAATTATGATTCCTCCCAGGAATCTAGAAGGAAAGTCATCACTGTGCCCTTGTAATTAGTGCTCTCTCAGAGCTGGCAGAGGCACCGAGGGTCATGTGCAGAGGCGGGGAGCTCTAACAGTGCTTGGCTGTACCCTCTCTGTGGGCAGGTACGAGTTCTCTACACCTCAGCCTGTTTGTTTCCAGAAAAATCAATGGCCAGAATCACTGGAGAGACAGGGGAGAGGCTTGGGAGAAGAAAAAAAATGCCTCCAACATTTTAATTTGTCCTTCATGCAGTGTTAACGATGCTTAATCTAGTCAACATCCCTGCCTCTTCTACGTAGTGTGTTATTGCTGAGGAAGGTAGCCAAGGAGCCCAAAATTCCTAAATTTAATGTTCCTCTCACTGCTGTCTACCAGCACGCTATATGAAATTACAGTGCAGGTTACTTTATGATCTGTGGGACCAAGGACAGCAGGGTAACAAACCAAAAAAGGACTAGCATGCTTAAAAATGGATAAAAGCAGGGCAACAGAGGAAGCAGAAAACGACAGGTGAGCTTTTAGTCTTAGTTATCACAGTGCAAGCCCAAAGTCATGTCAGTGAAAGGAATGGAGCTGCCTCAGGCTACAGCAAAGCAGCTGAGATCAGTTTTCTTGTACACTTGGGCATTTTCTGCCTCCTGAGGTACTGACTCGATCCCTGTTCCCTGTGTTCAGGCATTACCAGTTACAGTGGAGGTCCCCCTGGCATGGCCCACTGCTTTGACCTGTAAAATAACTCTTTTGCCTCAGCACTATTTTCTTCTGTTATTTAACTCCGTTTCCAAAAGGAGCCTGAAGTTGCAGTGGTAAAGTCTTTGTGTCTAAGTGTTAGTTAAGAGGTAAATTATGATCAAGGAATTGATGGGGATTCCCTGTCTGCTGGCAGGGAAGCTAGTCAGATATTCTGAAGTTACTGAGGGAACCAATGGAAATGGCCATTGATACAGGGAGGGAATTCTCGCTGGGATATCCTGGTCTATTTTGTTTTCATGCATTTGTACATAACCAGGACATCATTAGTGTAAATGCACAGCCCTTGTCTTCTCAGAAGCACAGTTCATCACCTGAACACCAAAAGGACTCTGCAAACCTTAGGTCCATGTTGGGTCAGTGTTCCCCTCCTCGGCAACTGGGTTTCTTTGGCACAAGCTCATACACAGGTGTAGCAACTTCAAAAAAGTTCACTTTGACAGACTGGAGTCTCCACATGTAAATCACCAGCTTGGGGGAGAAATCAATGCACAGTTTGTACATCTTCCTTTTCAAAAGTGCACAGAGGAAAGAAAGTGCAAAGCCTGGGATTAGTATCCCTGCCTAGAAGAGGCTTGAATGTGAAAACTAATTGCTTCAGCTGTTAAATCAGCCTCATCCCTGAGGAAAGTGGAAAGCTGCTGGGATAGTGTTAGAGGCAGCAATGGGGTCCCCCTGAGCAGTCCTGCCTCTCTCGGGCTGGATGCATGTTGTCATTCCCTTTATCTAGATGCCTGTGAGCACTGATAAGAAGTAACTGACTGGCATGTTAGGCTCCCTTTGGCTGATTATTATTTATTGCCTTGTTTGTTTGGGAAGCAGAAGTGCTCTGCTTGCTCCGAGGTCCGAAAGGTTGCCTTCCCCCTGGGATTCTGTGTTTCTGGGGGCTGCATTAGGGATCAGGGCTGCTCTTATCTTATCCCCCAGTAAGGTGGGGGGTTGTTCCTTCAGATTCATGTGTTTGCCACTATGTTGGACTCAGGCTTTTTATTTCATCCTTTTGTTTGGTTTGGCTCTGTTCTTGAAACCATGTTTGTAACCAAGCAGGAAGGAACAGATGTGCTGAGCCTGCGAGTAGGAGAGGAGCTGGTCAGGGATTCTGGAAATGGGGTAGTCAGTTAACATGAGCTGTCTGGGGACTTGAGCTAGTGGCAATATTAGCTAGAAATATGATAAGACAGGCACAACTGTCGCTGAAACAACCTTGCAGAGCAAGTCAGCCAGGGGAGGAATTACATGGAGACCTTGCTGTATTTGTGTTAACCTAAAGCTGCCTTTGCATTTCAAATTCCAGCCATTACTTTTTTTTCTTTTTAAATGGCATGTGTAGGTCTAAACCTCATGCGTGCATGTATGTGAGCGCAAGCATACATGCAGGGCAGGGGAGGCAACACAATTTAGTCTGAAGCTTTTCACCATAAACTCCAAGTCTCTGTTTCAAATCAGCCCAAGCCTGTAGTGACGAAGTCTTGAGGGAGGTTTGTAGCTGCAGTGTAGATAGGGAGGCTGAAAGATGCTACCACATACAAGTGAACATCTTTTTCTTTTCAAAGAGGAACAACATCCAAAGATATATGCATCACCATTTATATGAATAATTACCTTTCTTTTTACCCATAAATAATAACAGAAAACATTATGGAAGGAAATAAAAAAAGTCTCCTGGAAACCGACTTAGTTCTATTTTTTTATGAAATATTTTCAGACCTGAATATTTCAAGCAAACTGCTTAGGTAAGAAGTTCAGGACCCTGTGCTTTCCATAAAAGCCTTGTCACACATCATCCCAAGTAACTAACATGGAGTGTATGTAAATCAAGGCTTTTGCATGGTTCTTTCAGTGTTTTGTGACGAGTCTTCCAAGGACTCCTTTAAAACGAAGTAATAACACACCCCATCAAGACAGCAGTTCAGGTTTGCCCAGCAAAGGGTGATCTGAACGACGTCTCGTAGCACTTTTTGAAAGCTGATGTAGATGATTTTATTCTTCACCAAGAAGTACACGAAGTACGCCACGTGGTAAGGTGTGAAACAGAGCAGAAACGCCACCAGGTTTGTAACCAGTATCCTCTCTGCTTTAGAGATGTATGTGTGGGGGCTCTCTGGATCTCTGTGCTTTCTCAGGCACCTGATGGTTTGGGCAGTGCAGAAGGTCATGGCTGCCATGCTGCCGAAGAAGATGATCTCCAACGTGCTGAACAGGCCCGCGTTCTGCCACGTCCTACTGGAGAAGTTATGGAAGCAGGAGGAGATGCTGTGGCCCTTCTCATGCAGCTGGAATGTGGAGACTGTCCCCACCGAGGTGCCCAGGCAGATGGCAGCACAGACCACGGCGGCTTTCCGGATGGATCGCAGGGAGCGGGCCGTGAAGGGGTGCCGGATGGCGATGTACCGGTCCACGCAGATGCAGAGGGAGATGAGGATGCTGCCATACATGTTTACAAAGTAAAGGCTCTCCAAGGTGGAGCAAAACACGGACCCCAAGTTCCACTTGTCCTGAAGGTGGTAGGAAATGATTTTAAAAGGAAGAGTAAACAACAGCAAAGTATCCAGGAATATAAGGGCTATCATGTAGACTGTAGATTCTGACAGCTTTTTAACCTTAAAAAACAGGAACCACAGAGCCATCACGTTGAACAGCAATCCCAGGCTAAATGTGGGGGTGTACATGATGAGCTGGAACCATTCCACAGTAACACTGATATTGTTGTTATTGCTGATACCGCTGATATTGGTGATATTGCTGATACTGCTGATATTGCTCTTGGCACTGGTTTCATTCATGTCTCCAGGCATGCTGGAATTGAAGAAAATCACCTTCACTGCAAGGAAGGATGAAGATCACATTTAAGACATGGTACAAAGGTCAGTGAGGTCCCTGTGTGTCCACAGACTTGGAGATGCTTTTTTCCCCTCTCAGGCTGCTCTGTGCTGAATTGCAGCTCCTGGTAACTTGGAGCTTCTCAGTGCCAAAGGGTTTTGAGGCAAGCCTGTGCCTCAAGGAGGAGCAGGGCTTTCTGGGGTCCAAGCCTCACTTGCATCACCACTTGTAACTGTGCTCTAATTTAGGCTAGGCAGAGTATAGATGTGAGTGCACCATCCCCTTGGAGTGATGCAATCTCTTCCAGAACCACGATAGCAGCCCTAATCTGGGGGTTTCTTAGATTGTGAGAGTGGAGACAGTTCAATCTGGTTTCCTGCATCAAGCTATCATAAAAGACCTCAGGGACCCAAGAACACGAGGGTCCCTCTTTTATTAATGTGAAGATCCCACATAGTCTTTGCCATCCCGCACCCTCTCCCACCACCCCTGGGCAAAGAGGGACTGTGATTATCTTTGGCCCTTCTACAAGCTGTCTAAAAGCAGCAGGCAGAAAGCTCCAAACAGGCTATTTCCAGCAGAAGTGAAGTTTTTAGTAGAAGGATGAGACCTAAGAATCCAAGCTTTTGTCTAAATCAGCCAGACTTACCACAGCAGAGACAGGGTTGCAGGAAACATGCATCTGGATCCTCCTGGGCAAAAAGGGGACTGAAAGTGTCGAGGTAGGTGCTCTGTGAGCTGGCGTCATGAAGCAATTATCTTCTTAAAAGGAAGGGTGCTGGCTTGATCCTGCCCTCAGACTCTCCTGATAAGGACTGGGAAAGCACTCACTGGTTTCTGCAATGCTGGTCTCAGCTGGAATCACTTACAAATGCAAATGCTCCAGCCAGTTCCATGACAGCGAATGTGACCTGTGAATAAAGGCTGTCAGAGATCTTTCTGTCAGTGCCCACAAGTTGCTTTTGCCTCCTGCTCTCTAATTGTTATCCCTTCAAGACAGTGTATTTTCTGCTTGAGTTCCTGATTTCGAAGCTATTCCATTTCAGACTTGTCAACCAGTTGTCCACCCTGCAGTCAGAGTTTCTGTCCTGCAGATTGAGTCACCCCTTGAGTGTTTCAGAGGTAAACTGTCCCTTGCTGTGGTTTGAGAGAGATTAGGATCAGCAAAAAGGAAATTTATTTCTTTGCTCCTTAAGGACACACTGATGCCGGGTAAATGAGTTACTGGCTTACATGACAGAAGTAAGAGAACCAGCTCCAGAAGCCCACGCTGAGGAGGAGGATGGGGCCACACAGTGACATTCCCTTGCCCAAATGACAGAGGGTGGGAAAGCCTGAGCTTGTGAAGTGCTTGAGGCTCTGAATGGAGGGAGAGGAGAAGCACTCCTTGCTATGCTGTGGGGTGTTCAGTGTCCAGGAGTTAAATCCACAGGGCTGTGGGGTTTGTTGGGAGCTGGTTGGATCCCTGAACCTCGGAATTCAGGTGGCCCATGACAGACAAAGGGTTACACACTGCTGAGCTGGGCGGTGATACTGCCTGGTACAAGAGTGTGACCAGGCTTGGACACCCAGCGTGCTGCTCTCCTGCTGAGTCACCTTCATCGAGGGAATCACCCTGAGTCTAATGCAGGGAGGGAACGCATCAATGAGAGTCGAAGGAAAAGTTAATTAAGGAATTACTGAAAAGTAATAAATGCTGACAAAGTTCTTTACTTCTTCTTTACTTCATTGCCTCTCTAGGAGATTTCACGAGTACTTTCCTTCTCCTTCAGACTTGTTTTTGATTTGTTTGTTTGATAGTGTGTCCAGGAAATTCTGGGGCTAGAGAAATTTCAGCTTATCACCACAATGTATAACTAAGAAAATTGTAGTTATGGTTAAAAGGCATTTCAGACTACAGTCTGTTGAGATTTAAAACAAAACCAAAACCAAAACCAAACCAAACAATCAAACAGAAAAAATATTTAAAGCATAAATGCAAAGGTCAGCTTTCTTCAGTCTTTTAAAAAGAATAACTATGGCATAAGCAAAACACGTTACATAAAATAGACTTAGTTTTCAGATCTTGTAGCAAAAGGAAAGCTTTTAAGGCAATATTTTGATATAGTGAAATATTCTCTCTTATCATCTTACCTTTGAACTGTCTCTAGCTCTGGATGTTGAGTTTTTCTCCTTCTCAGCTTGTAGAATCCTGGAGTCCTGTGTTTTCTTTTGAGGCAGTGGAGTGAACTGTGTGCAAAGCAGCTGCTGCTCAGGATGTCAGACAGCACGAGGTGCTGTGCTTTTTGTTTTGTCACAAATTTCCATTACAACATTGGCCTCCCCACGCTGTGCCTGCATGCACGCACTATGTACATAACATGTCACACAGCTCATTGAAGGATGCAAATACACGGCTTTGTGGGACTAACATCTGTGAGTCACCCATTAAAATGAGGCTTCAGGAACAGAGAATGAAATCCTGGCCCTACAGACCTTTCTCTGGGTTTTTTTCTACAAGACATGACTTATTCATTGTATGTAACTTCGAAAGGTAGAGTGCTTGCTGCCAAAATGGGCTTTTAGCTAAATCCTGAGCTATTGCTGTCATTATTTCCCTCCACAAGAAAAAGGGATTATTAATTTTAAGTAGTGATCTAGTATGTTCACCTCAAGTTAGTATTTTAAAAGAGCTGAGAGTTAATCTTGGTCTGTTTCTATTCCTAGGGAGCAGGAATATACCCATGGAGAGTGTCAGGTGCTGATTTTTTTCAGGAGGAAAGGTAAAAAAGGCATTTTCCCCCGCATTGTATGCATGTTTGCAATGTTCTTACCAAAAGGGGAAAGAAAGGCCAGAGGTGTAGTTTCACTTGATCCTCTGCATGCTCCTTAAATACTTAAAAACTGAGGATTATAGTGGCTAAATTAAAACTGTGCGTCTGTGAAAGACATGGGAGATAGGAGACAAGAAAAGAAATAGTACGTGGGGTTTCCCCATGGTATTTTAGTTGAAATTCTTCTACTTAAGGAAAAAAAAGAAACACCAGCAAAGGGAAAAAACAAGACAGAAGGTTTGAGTGAATAATACCTTACCCCATTCCTCAGCTAGGTTTCACTTCTGTGTATCCAGTGTTGGTCTTGTGACCATGGCTGTTCTCTGGATATTAACAAAAATCCCCGCTCAGCACAGGCAGGCGCCTCTCATGGAGAGGCATTTGAGGGCTAAGACAGCCTCGGTGGTGGGACCTAAGGCTGCTGCAAGCAGGGACATAAACCCAGCTGCTCTGGTCTGCGGCTTGCAAATGTCAGTTCTGAGACTGCCACCAATGCTCAGAGAGTGTGATGTCTCTTCCCCAGTCAAGGTTTTCTTGTCACGCACTTGCAGGTTTCTTTTGTCTCTTGTTTTCTCTTTGACACTCATATTCTGATGCGACCTAAGCACTGCCCACCTTGCCAGGGGCTGCTCAGAAGCAGGTCTCCCTGGGTGTGCTTGCTGCACAGAGCCCTGGGTGGCTACACATGTGGGAAAGATGCTTTGGAAAAGAGAGGATGAGGAAGCAGCAATGTCAGGGTTAGTCTAGCCATCACCAGCAGCTGATGTGCTTTTTTTCCCCCCAGTAATGTCCTTATGAGTTTTTAGGGAAGAGTATGAGGAGAAATGGCCAGGAAGGCACACAGGGGGCACTTGGGATGAGGTATAAAGGCTCCTCTCCCTTCAAAATGGAATGGATGAAAAAGTGTGATGCCAAGGACTGATGGAGAGGGTAAAATGAACCCAAGTGAGCAGCGTAGTGGAAAGTCTGGGGTAGGACTCTCACACTGTTCATTAATAGCTTACTTGGGATGCAGAGGTGGGAAAGCAGGGGGCAGATGGAGTACCTTTCTTTTCTTGACACAGACCCTGCTCTGTGCTATTGGGACGTGTGTCACAAAGTCCCCAAGACCAAGGATGGGTCCCTTTTTTTGGATACTAGGGAGAAAAGGGCCAACTCTGCAAATTCTTCTCTGTCCTTGGTGCCTGTGGGCTTGTCACCAATGCCACCAGTGCGTGCAGCACCTCCTGCTTCGTGCAATTGCAGATGCTGAATGCACAATCTTACGCCTTTTTCATGATGAAGGAGCTGTTCCACATGCAGTTTTTTGCTAGTATTGAGGACTTTGCCATCTTGCTGCTGCCACACAAACCTCCCCTTCAGGTCCCCATATGCATCCCTGGTGGCAAACAGTGAAGCTCTGCTGATTCCCTGTGCTTGCCCTTGAGACAGACCTTCTGGCAGTGCTGGGCTGTGCCAGCCATTCCCAGGCACTGCCCTGGCACTGGACTGTACCCGAGAGCAATACCATGGTCCTGGCTCTCCTGCTGTCAGTCCTGGCCCTCAGGAAGAGTATCAGCATGGGGCTGGTGCTGCTGTCACCCTCCGGGTTAACAGGCAGATCAGTAACCCTTGCACCACACAGGGCTGTGCAGTGAAGGCGTGGTGGGTTTTTTCTTTATCTAAATCAGAGTCTAACCAGTGAGAAAAGTCTTTGCTCTGCTCGAGAAGAGAGAGCATCCACTGCTGTGATCCAGGACTGCCTGCAGCCTCTGGGTGAGCCAGGACGGGGATGAAATGTCCCATCACCTGAATCTGGTGGCTCTGCAGAACTGTTTGTAACTGAGCTGCTCCATCTCGTGGCTGCAGGAGAAAGGAGAAGCGCGGCTTCAGCCCTGCGGTGTCTCTGTCTCTAGCTGTGGTTGGTCACCAGGAGGAACAGCTTATCCTGTAGCTCAGGCATTTTAGCCCAACCTGTCCCCACCAGCTGAGCACTGGGCTCTTTGTCCTCACTGGCTCTCTGTTTGCTCCGTTATCCTCCCTGCGGGCAGCCCAGCAGTGATGAGCAAGGGAGAGCCCAAAGGTCTGATGGCTAAGGGCAAAGAGGGCCAAAGCACAGGAGCAGCTGAAATGGAGCTTTTCTGTAGAGGAGGGACCACAAGTGCCACGGATGGGTCACTGGTGGGGCCGAGGGGCCAGGGTCAGGAGGTTGCTGTGCCAATACAGTGGTCTGACCCCAGCCCTAATCACTCCTGTTTAGTGTCCTCTGGAAAGACCCTACAGGTGGAGGGGGGCACCAGCAAACCCTGGCTGTGCACCAGCGCCAAGAATGTCCCAGGAGAGAAGGAACTTTCAGTGCTGGAGGAGATAAATGTGCTGCTTGGGAGAGCAGGGGTGCTGGTCTCACTCTTTGAGCCTGGACATGTTTCATGTTGAAGTGACCCAGTATTTGTTGAGAGACATGTCTCAGTTTCCACAGAGAAATCAGCTGGGGATGCCCCTGAGGCCAGGTCAGCAGGGTAGACATTTTCCATCTCAGTGCCCTGTGACTGGTGAAATGTAACACTGGTGGAGATGTGTCTCCTGAGCTGCAGCTTTTGCACTTTCAGCACTTCTCCAGCCCCATTCAAGCGGGGCTCGTGCACCCCAGCCGAGGGCCCTGCACACCACATCGCACCCTATTTCCCTCCTTCCCCCCCTAATCACTGAGTCATTTTGACACTTCTGAGGTGGTTTTTTTCCTGCTCAAACCATTAGCTACACTGATCTTCAATATATCGTCCCCTTTGAAAGACCTGAGGCAGAAATTTCGCAGATTATTTCCTGACAGATCGCACAAACCTCCAAATCACAAGGCTGCTCTGTCCGGACCGGATGAGCACTTCGACTCTAATCTTGAAAGGTGGTGAAAAAAATCAGATACTGAAGATGATCCAGATCTCATTTTATTTTTCACAATTCTGAATTGCACATACAGTTTCAGGAAGGTAATGGCGTAACTGGACCTCCTTTTCAAAAGGCACCTGTATGCATTTTGAGCCAACTGGGCTGCTGACGTGGCCAAGGAACTCCATCCTTCTGGGGTGAGCACGAGTCTCACTCAGATCCCACACCTCTCATGGTTCCATTTCTTCTTAATGGGAAAAATCAGTTTTCCTTGCCTTGTTTCTGGGGCCTGTGTAAGGGCACTGTGTCTGTGAGAAACTCAGCCGTATTTGCAGCAGCCCTCGCGGCAGGGAGGGATGGTCATTGAATGTCACTATGAGAAAATAATGAAGAAGAACACAAGAGTCATTTTAGGCAAGAAAAAGAGTGTGTCTAATGTGGTATCCTGTCTTTGACTAAATCCAGCAGTGGATGTTTAGAGGAGGAGTGTAAGAAACTGTGTTAAGAGAAAAATTAAAGTTGCCAGCTGAATTGTGGTTTCTGGTGTTCCTAAAGTAGCAGAAATTGAAAGACGACAAACCTGAGTTTAGATCATTGGCATGAAGAGTTTAGTTAGTTAGAAATGCAATGACAGCAGTGAGAATTTAGCAACACTACTTTTTCCTGAGTTTATATTGGTAAGATATTCCTTAAAGGAATTATTCTTACAAAATTCTGTGTTTTCAAAAGGAAGGGAAACTTTAAAAAAATTTTTTTTAGTACAATTCATGTTGCTTTCTCTGTGTTCTGCTCTGATGCTTCATTATGTACACCATGTTCACCACTGCTGTGCCATGATCTATTATGAGCTATTAGGATGGTAACAGGCCAGCAGCAGTGCATGTGTTTAGGATAACATGAATTACCAGTAAGATTTCACTTTACTATGGCCAGAGCTGGAGTGCACAGAGGACTTGGCTGCTAATGAAAATCTCTCTCTTCTTGTTGTATGTGTATTTGGACATGTTGGTTTGGTGTTTGACAACATTACAACCTCTTAATCAAATGTTTGTGCTGAGCACTGTGCTGAGGAGGTGTGGGGTTTGCTGTGCCTGAACACACCACTTTTAGGGTGGTTTAGGTGTCTGCACAGGACATCACAAGGCACCATGACAGGCTTGCCTGCTTGGCACTGTCATGGTTGGGATTTTCTGTCCTCTTCTAAATGTACCTGTTCTGCTGTTGCCTTGGTGGCATAGGTGGGTCTGTAATTTTTTCCATTTTACACATGGGGAATCAAAGCAGAGATATGACAAAGGTTATACAAGATACCTGCAGTGGAGTGTGGTTTCCCAGCTCCAGGTATCCAATGCCAACACAACACTTTTAGCCACTGCCTTCCTGGGATCCAGCTCCCTGTCTGCAGCCCAGGAGAGACAACATTGCATCAATCATGACTGGAGTTCACACCCTTTTAGGAGTCCCAAATTCTTCCAAAATAATTTGTCTGTCTGCCCTTTCATATTCAGAATTAACTGTTCTTGGGTGGTAGGTGTTGAAACTGTGTTGAAACTACGTAGTAATATGCAAAATAAGTAATTATGAATATGATTATATATATATTTCCTGTCATTTTCTGTGGGTACACAATCACTTAATCAATTTGACTTTTTCTGTTTAATTTCAATGCCATTTTAGTTAGGGTGAGGCTGTGTGAACCAGGGCAGGAAAAGGTTCATGCCACTCTGAGGGAGCCTGGTGTCTTTGTCAGGCTATAGTTTGTGTGCATAATTAGATATGTAGTCCCCATAAGAAGGGCCCACATGGCACTACAGGCTGTGTGTCAACCAAAAGAAGGGAGAGCTGCTGCTCCTGCCCTCTCCTTCACTCCATGCCATCCCCCCTTGCTCCTCCCACTGCCCATCGCTTGCTTTCCTCGGTGGCTTGGTGTGCGGGGACTGAGCCTGCACCATTGTGTGCCCTTTTTAAATCCCCCTTCAGTGAAAGATTTAAAGGGCTTTTAAATGAAGAACATTTGCTGTGAGTTAAAAAATGTCTGTCTTGCTGCCTGAAAATGGAGCTCGTTTGCTGCTCACTTGGTACCACGATATGCGTGCACTTCAGACTTCTCACACTTATTAATTTTTAGTGAAATTAAATTCATGCGAATAGATAGATGACACTGATGAAGATGTTACAAGCATTTATCAGGCCACATCCTTTTCCTGTTGTTTTCCTGCTAATCAGTTCTAAAGCCAAGTATTTAAACATTTTAGCATAAAATTCCTCTGGTCTTGAGCACTTCTTTGTAAATAAGCACAACCACTGGAGCAAAGTGAAGCAGGACTATAACTTTGATGCTGGTGCAGCAGTCAGGCTTGTGATCTGAATTAGAAGATGAAGAGGGGGAGAAAGTGTTAAAATATTTTTTTTTAACTCCAGGATTTTTACTTTTTTAAATATTTCTACCATAATTCAGTTTTTGCAGAGATGATGCTTGGTTCACATTTTGCAGTGTTGACACCTGGTTCTTTTGAGTAAATTGTTCCAGGATTCAGAATATTCTTTCTTCCTTTCACTCTGATCTCATAAACTTGTGAAAAGGCAGATCAAATTTGAGGTTGAGATGAGACCAAGCCTCTAGAACTGCAGCTTAATAGCATATACATAGCCTGCTGCATTTCAGCCAAATCTCTGCCTGAAACTATAACTGGTGGCTTCAAATTTCTTCCTCTAGAGCAGTAAAAAAGCATATCTATTTGTTGTGCTTGCATTCTTCTTTTGATCTGACCTGGTTTATTAGACTAAGAAAAATTGACCATTTCTGTGCAGGAGAACACTTCCTTGTGATTCTGAATTGAGAAGATATATGTTTGGAGGGGAATGTACCCATGTTAATTTAACTGCAATTCTCCCCCAAACAAAGGGATGCACTATATAATTATGGCTTACCACACTTCTGCTCAATAGCACCTTCCACAGCAGTGTCCAGCTGAGCCCTGGCAGAGGCAGCTGCTGCTCAGCAGGACAGATATTTTCAGCCTGGTCTGAACGTCATGTAAGCAACGGGGTAAGTAAGAAAGAAAATGAGGCACGTGATGCTGCTGTAAAACCATTTATATTTGATAACCTGGCGCTGGTTACACTGACACATCTATTTGTGCGCATGCTGGAACCACAAAGTGAATGTGAGTGCTGGGTTTTGGCTTGCATTCAGCTGAGCTGCATCCAGGCAGGTCAAGCACTGCCGTGGTGCACAGGCACAGAGCAAGCCCAGCTTGCAGGGGGTCCCAGGGCCAGCTGCTGCCCAGCAGAAGGGCAGGAAAAGTGGGCAGGCCACAATGCTGGCTCTGTGGGAGCCTAAATATCAGCACCCTGCGCCTTCCTCCTGGTGGGCTGTGCTGGGATATGGCTGATTTCCTCTTCAGAAATCTCTCTGCCCGTGGTGAAGGGCTGAGTTTCAAGGGGTTTTCATTATTTAAAGGTGTTTTGTTTCACACAGGTTCATCTCCTATGGAAGAGACACCCAGGCTCCACCATGTTGCTGAAGGCAAACCTGGGCTAGTGAATGAGAAGAGTCTGGGTGCTGTGCAGCAAATCTCTCAGCAAGAAAGAAACCCAGACAGAGTTTTTACGTTCATGTTTTTTTCATTTTGCACCTCAGTCATTTCATTACCCCCCCAGCTCTTCACTTTTAACCTTGCAACATGTGCTCTGCCTCGAGGTGTACGTGAGATTTGCGGCTCTCCCAGCTCACTGACATGAAAAGAAAGGGAAACAACATGTGGGTAAGATGACATGAGCATGAGAAAAAAGGTGACTCAATCCCACAACTTTCAATGTACAGGAAAAAGTAGCCTTTTCTCACTGCTGAGGGAAATCTGGGGCAGATTCTTAGAAGAGTCCCAGCTGTGCCTGGCGAGCAAGGCTCCTACCTGGGCAAACAGCCCCTGGACAGGTGACTGCCAGGGTGGAAGAAGGCAGGGGCAGGAGGAGGGGAGTGGCTGCTCCGAGTGGCCACTGTGAGTGCTACAGGGATTTCTCTACTTTCCTTGGCCTCAGCGGTAACTTCCCACTGAAGGAAGGAAAGAGGGCTTGCTACAGTACCAGCAAAGTGGGAAAGTTTGGTAAGGAACCTCACTCAGTTTAAGCAACTGAGCCACAAACCAGAAGTTTTGAGAACTGAAATGTGATGTTAAGGAGAAAAATTTTAGGTGCAAAGTTCAGGAACGGAAGAGGGTTTGCATTTCAGCCGAGAGCAGGCTCAGGGACAGAAACATATTGCCCAGAACGTTAAAATTCAGAGTAAATTGTTATTACCTTAGGACCTGGAGGAGGATTGTGATGTATTTGGTACTCTAGATGGTACAGCCACTTGAAAAATGAAAGAATTTTTTGTCAAAGAACATATCTAGCCTAAAATTTGGACTTGCTGAGAGACTGAGAGTGCTCTGGATCACTATCAGTGTGTGTTGGTAGCTTGTCTGCCTGTGGTTGACGGGTAACAGACAGTGGTTTATTTATATTGTTTTCCAGCATCTATATTTTTTTGAATTACTGACCTTTGCAAAGGGATTGGTTTGAAGCTGTGTGCCAGGTCTTGTCAATGCAGTGAGTGCGTGATACCTTCTCTGTCCCTTGGAGACCAGCTTTCAGCACGCCCCAACATCAGTGCTGCCCTCCAGGCTGTGCCTGTGTTAAAGAAGTAGAAAAGCACATCACAGAAAAGGAGTTGAAATGTTTAACAACTCCAAAAAATGTCAGTACCTTATGATTCATAAGAGCTTGCTGGTACAGAGGTTTCTGGCCACAGAGGTGAGTCGCAGATGACATCACCTGTATGGGATGCACTAACAGGAATGTTGAAAAGGACCACGGCAACCTCTTTCTCACCTACAAACCTCTTCCTCAAATGGGACTTGACAGTGGGTGCCTAAGAGGAGCTGTAACTCAAGATCAGGCTGCTGTGGAGGAGCAACATGAGGCAAATGAGAGAGACACAGGGGCTCTGTGGCTGTGCCTGGCTCCCCACGCTGCTGCCCAGGCACAGGCACAGCAGGATGCACCCTGTGGGAAGGGTCTGGCCACTGGTGCTCTGAGGTGCAGCCCCACCACTCCTGACAGCCTGCCCAAAATGAAGGAGTCTGCCCATTTAATGATGGGGCCTAAAATTTGGCTGTGACTTCGTGTCCAGCTAGTCACAAAAGTTGAGTGACACCTCTAATATTGGTAGGTGATGTCTGTACATCTTTGGGCTAGATGTTTAGTTCCTCAGTTCTAGTTACAGTAAAAACAACAACAACAACAACAACAACAACAAAACAACAAAAAAAACCAAACAAACAAAAAACCCAAACAAACAAAAAACCAAAACCCAACCCTGGAGACACTCACCCTTAAAAAACCCCACAAAACAACAAAAAAAGTTAGAAGTTACAATAGTGTGAAATTGTTTTAAAGCTAAGATGACTCCTCCTGATAATGTGTGTGTGATCTTTAGGCATTTACAGATCTTGCTGAAGCTCATGTGTGCACTCTTCACCTTCCAGTCAAACGAATGGAGAGAACAGCTGACTGCTCCTTTTACAGTGACGACTGAAAAAGCAGAGACCTGAAGACTGGACTGATGATGATGAACCCCTGGTGTGCATGTAACTCTGATGTTGGTAGAGGTTGGTGATGGAATCAGCCACACTGAGCTCTAATTAATTTTTAAAGACATTTGGTTTTGGCATTGAAAGAGTTTCCATCAGTGGGTAGACTGGGCGCAAACAGGATGAAAGATTTATCTGGTGATACCTCTTGATATGTTCAAGGGTCACACTGTAAGAAGAGTGCAGCAGAAAGTAAGAGACCTCAGCTTAAAAGCAGGTGACAGAAAAAGCAAACCAAGGCTTGTGTGGCCCAGGGTGTCCAGAAGGCTGGAGGCAAGATGGGAGACAGTGTGTAATGTACATTCTTTGTTTTATAAAAAATTATATGTTAAATCTTGTCGCCTTTCCACTGGGGAGAATTCTCACTGGTTGGTTTGCTGGAGTCAGGCTGAAGGTGGTGGTGGCAAACTCTGCCCTAAAAATCACCCTGAATGCCTTATTTACATAATAGACCTGGTACTTGGTGCACTTAGGAGATACAAGAAATATTTTTATTTGAAGGTAGGACATTTTTGCTTCTCCTTTTCTCCTGTCTCAGTACTGAGCCAGCGGAGAGGCAATTCCCACTGAGCTGGACTGACATGTATGAGTGATGACACTCGAGGCACCAGGCTGTGCTCTAAATGAATACTGGTGAAAGGGAGAGCAGGCATTGGGGTTCCATCATGAGTGTGGAAAGGCAGCATGTGCTTGTTCTCACACTGTCAGCATCCTTGCTGCCAAGGCTCAGGCTGTGCCATCAACTGTGGTCCCTTCCTACGTGTGTGTGTTGCCAGAAAACACCGATGAAATGGGTTTTTACCAACTTTAACTGGCACACGATTTGTTTGACGGGGATATATAAATAAGAGATGATCTGCCTGAATCCCCCGAGATGAATTTCCGGCACTGGAAGTCAAAAGATGAGAAAGAACAGAAGGTTTTAAGATGTTAAATTGGGCAAATGTGGTTTAGAGTCATTCAGAGAAGTTTGTGACTCAAAACAAATCATGCTGTCTACTTTCAAGAGAAAGATTTAATTCTCAGGATATTTTGTGTTTTTACTTCTGCAGCCTAAAGAGAAACAGCTTTTGAAGGTGATAGTTTTTGTAACAATTTTACTGTCTTTATTAAGCTTACAGCTTGTTGTTGCATTAAAAACAAACAAAACCAATAACAACAACAAAACCAGACAACAACAAAAACCCTAGAAAACAATTCACAGCACAGTTCAGATTTTGGTATTTTTAACCAGCCAAGTGATCTCCTATGGTTTCAAGGCAGTCTTGTCACAGGGCCCTGCTTTGCAGTGTGATCTCAATACCTTAGAATGAGAGAGCTGGAAATATGCAGAGTTCTCTGATTTTACTGAAACTGTGATGTGCTGGCCACTCTTAAGAATGTACAGTGCAGTGGAAAAAGAGGGACAGAGATCTGCAGGAGTTCAGTGCTGTTATTTTAATGCCTTTATAGTGTTTCAGCAATTTTTTCAACTGCAGTAGGAACTGAGATCAAGTCTTGCTTTCACTGAATTGGAATTGCTTGCCTTTGGATAAGACTTGGGGTAGGAGCAGAGAAAAGCCACTCTGTAAAAGGTTCAAAGTGGAGGATTTAGGATCTTCTAAAAGAATTGGCATATTCCACATGTTTTGGTATGAGTCTAAGAAATACTGAGGGAAATTCCCCAGCCAATGTAAACTTGACTGAAGGGCAGATGAGCCATGGTAACTTAGTAAACAAACAGATCAAAGGTATCAGAAAAACACCACAGTCTTCATTTTTTCCCCTGTAACACCAGGCAATTAATAGATTTCAGATAATAATGGCTACTTGAACTCTTATTAACCTACAAGGGCAGTCATGTGTGGTCTCCTTTCCAGAGCTCAGATAGCTGCTGGCATTATTATTAGCTGCATCTTTTTCAGTAATGAGTTGATTGGGGTGGCAGAGATGCTTAATAAGCATCACTATGGTTTCAACTGCAGGGTACAGATATGCAAGCACAGAGATAGGCGATCTGAGAGCCCAGACGTCCGAGCACCCTGCTGGGAAGCACCTTGGGAAGGGCAGACTAGTTCTTGTTGAGGGCAAGCCAGAAGTTAAAATATTGAATTGCTCACTGGAGGTGCCAAAAGCTCTTCAGTGATTGTTGAGAGAGCCTCACTAGTTTCTGTATTTGATGCTGCAGGATGAGCCTTTGCTCCAGGTGGGAGCAGTTCCTTCACTTGAATGACAGTGTGACATCTTTACAGGGTGGTAAAATGAAGTTCAGAAATGGAGCTGCTGCTCAGAAACTGGAAAGGGACACTGAGCACTGGCACTGCTCTGGGGGCCAAAATGAAACCTTCGTTTCATTTCAGCACGTGCACAAAATACAAAATATATACATTTTTTAATATGTAGCTCATATGACCTGGCAACGTACAACCTTTCTGGTCTCTCTGTTAGCTTTAATAGAAATGTCTCATGGGTTTATTTAAAGCTGCATTTTTAAAAAGGAAAACAAGTGGTGTTGGAGTGTGATCTCGATGTGGTGATCATTTGCATCCCTGCTGTTTCCATGCTGTTTGCAGTTTCCAGAACTGCAACAGAACTTCACCCATGCACTGAACTAGGTAAATTCAATCTTGGCTGGAATGAAGATTAACTGTGGAACAACATGGTTTTCCAGGTCTCAGAAACAGGAAAAGGGAATCAGTAGACAAGGGCCTTAAAACTGAACAAACAAAAGTGGTTTTCCCCTGATTCTTTTAACATGGAAATCTGCCTGTCCTTGAAGCTGTTGTGCTTCAGTAAGTGGGGGGAAAAAACCCAGCTGATTTTTCAAACCTCCCATAAAGGCAATGGCTCAGCAGCAGCAGCCAGCCCTGGGTGCCATGGAGCAAGTTGTGATGGGGCTGCTGTGGTGTAGCATCCAGCAGTAAGACAGGCTCTCTCATGCCTGTGGGATGTTCCTTGCCCCGTAGGAACCTGGTCACTGCAGGTAAGTCCAGAACTGGGACCTGAAACCCTGGCTAATTGAAGACTGGCAGAAGTGCCCAGCTAGGCTGGGGAGAAGAGAAATAGCAGGGTGTATTTGGTCTAAAGACCTGCATCATGGGCAAGCTTTGAGACTTGTCATGAGGTCTGCAAGCGTGCCCTGCCTCCCCACAGCGCTGCCTCTCATGCCTTAGATGAGTGAGCACTGTGACCTTCACTACCAGCAGCATGGACAAAAGCACTGAGCATGGTGTGGAAGAGGTGCCAGATGCTGGGTGAGGGTTTTTTGCAGGGAAGTGTGGCAGACATTACAGAACAGACAGTGCAGATGGCATCCTGGTCCCCTCAAGAGATGTGCTGCATGTCTGTGCCACTTGGGTACTGAGTTTGCTCCTGGGGGGACGAGTCCTCACCTTGGAGCAATGGGTGCTGGAGAAAGCAGGGCCATCCCTGTGACCTATTGGTGATTAAAGAAAAAGTAAACTAAAACCCCACAGTGCCAGCATGACCCTGGCTCTGGTGATCCTGCTGACATGCTGTGTGCGGCAGTGAGTGCTGCCAGCATTTCTTTGGTTGTGTAGGTATTTTAAAGTGAAATAACTGAAAGCAACATTTCTGACAGGGCCAAAGGCAATAAATTGTGCTGCTCCAGGGACACAGAATCACCTTGCAGGACCTGAGCTATGCCAGCTGCTTGGCTACTGCTGCTCTGGTTCACCTTTTGGCTTCCCATGTTTCCAGCAGATGGAGAGCAGTCTGTGCAGCGGGGGATCGTATCTCTTGCTTTCAGTCATTCTGACTTCCTCAGATGAAAGGCACTCTGTAAGTACGACTATTCTTAGTCTGTTCAGGTGTGCTTCAGTGCTAGCACTGCTTTAGTCTGTGTATTGGCATGACATCAGAAAGATAAGCAGAAGATTGCTTGTGTGAACTTGACATACCCCGGCTGAAGGGATGAGGTTTATCTCTCTGGAGTTTTCCAGCTAACACTGAGGTAACAGAATTGCAAAACTCGTCACGTAGTGCTATTTTGTGGCAATCGTTTCCTGGGAGTGGTATTCCAATACAAGTAGATTTCTAGCCACCAGAAAATCATTTAATTATGTGTTTAGAAGCAGCACAGGATCCTTCACCTAATATTCTCCATAGGGTAATGTGACCTAACTTTTTAAAAAGCAGGTGGATTTTGGTTTTGATCTCTTCTCTCTCCCAGACATCTTTACAGGTTTAGCTGCTTACAGAAGCGGTCACTGCGGCTGAAGGAAGCCCCAGCACATGCAGACTCATCTCAGTGTCTGTCCCTGTGGCAGCGGTCACCTCTGGTGGGTAGCAAGATGGGCACCACACGGTGTGCTCAGCATCCAACCCTGCCCTGCCATGTCCTGTTGGAGGAGCAGGGTCTGTCTCCTGTGTGAGGGCTGGGTGGGAAACACGATGTGAAGTGCAGGGGCAAAGGGCCCAAGTTTTAAGAGTGGTGGGCAGGCACACAGAGAGCAGCTTGGGGACACCTCTGGGGAGATACCCAAAATCTTGCCTTGGGCAGGAAGAGGGGTTGAAGGGGTTTTCTGTGCCTTGTGGGTTTTATTCCAGGAGCAGGTTTGCACTTAGGACTGGAGCCATCTTGGGCTGCCCAGGCAGATCCTTCCCATGTCAGCAGGCTCAGCTCACCATCTGCATAACCACTTTGCACCACATGCTGCAGCATCCTCTGTTCATCTTCCTCTGGGCCTGCCTCCCCCCATACACACACAGGCAGCTCAGGAGGAAGAGAAGAAGTTGCTACCCCTTTTGGAAACTGAGCCTCTGCATTCTTCCCCCCATGTTCCATATTTTGGCAGTGCTAAGAGGGCACCCAGAACAGAGTGTGTGTAGTTTCTCTCTGTGTTTGTCCACATGTTTCGCAAGCATGCTAATTTGAAATCTAACCAAGCTGGCTTGCCCATCTCTACTGTTGTGTAAATAACAGGCAGGTAGGTTTCTTCTTACTTTGCTCAAGACAAGCATATTTCTGCCCCTATTTGTAATGACAGTTCCTTGGGAACTTGGGAAGTCCTTGGCAAACCTTCTGGTGTGCAGCAGCCAAGATCTCCCCGTCCCCTGACTCCATAAAGGGGCTGTCCAAGCTTCTGCCATTTGCCCCTGTGGTGCTGAGCAGGTCCCTGCAGGCTCTCAAGGCAGGTGACAGTCACCTTAGGAGGTCTGTATGCAGGGCTGGCTCTTTGTTTTCTCCTGTTAGACTCACCAGTTCCTCAAATAACACTCTCTGCACAGCTCCTCTCCCTCTGTTTGGGTGGAAGGATGGAGAGGGTGCCCAAGGCTTGTAGGAAGAAATTAGTCTAAAGTGGAAAACATTCTGAATGCGAGGAGGAAAAAACTTGCAAGCCCATTTTGATGAGAGAGGAGGAAGTCTGTAGCTTTGAATAGCCTCAGTTTGTCTCTCGTTCACACAGGTTTTGGACAGGTTAAGTTGTGGTGTTGGAGAATAAGCCTTGAGTGAAGCATCACTTAGAGCAGCATGCAATGCTGTGAGCTTTAGGAGGATATCTCTCTGAAGAACAGTTTCAGTATTTTAGCCCCATTCAGCTTCTTTTTGTGATCTGGAGGCTGCCTTAGGCAGTGAGAGGGCTGCTTTTCTCAGTTTGTAGATTTCTGAACACTCGAAATTACTTGATATGACAAACTGCTAGAGTGACATTTATGAGACTTTCCTTGTGGTTGATCATTCTCATGTGGAAAAATGTCTGCTTTATGTTTTTTAACTAATGTATTTAATCATAATGAAATGGTGTTGGACTGACCCTACACGGCATGTGCCCATCTGTGCTCACTGTGGCCCCTTGTGAGAAGTTCTGTGCTCAGGCAGGATTGGGAAATGGAAGATCATACAAACCACCAGGCAAAGGGACAGGAAAGGAGTTTGGGGAACAAATTCTGTGAGGGTTTGTTGGTTTGTTTGTTTTAAATTGGGGGTTGGTGATTTTCCCTTTTGTTCAAATTCCTTTTTGCTCTTCAGTCTTCCTGTTGCTGCGTGAGTCTACAAAATTCAGCTTAGGGAAACACACTGGCTATTGAGCAAATGGTGGTGGTAGGATGTTGTAGGGATAATCTGCCATTGATAAAAATGCTCTCAAGAAAAGTCAGCCTTCTTCTATGTTGTGAAAATACGTGGGGTTTGAAGGAGTTTAACTGGATAAAAAAATAAGATAGTTTTTTGTGAATATTCTCACCTGTGTGTCCTGAAACAGCCTTGTCCAGAAAAATGAAAGGTTAAATACAGCTGCTCTGGTTAAGTGTACAGTTGTGGCTTTGTTCAACACATGGAGGAGAGCAGAACCGAAAACGTTATTTTTAAAGGCATCATTTTCAGCATTTTTTGATAGCACTTGATTTTCTGTTTTGTTTTTTTTTTTCACTAAGACAGTGTTTCTTTGACTTTATAGTATAATTGATATCCTGGAATGAAACCTGGGCAGGTGAGGGATTCATGTTCACGTTCTTATGATTTTCCTCTGTGTTAAGAGTAACATCAAGAGAGAAGAAACCTCATCTGTTGTGCTGAACTTGTGTACTGACTCATGAAAAATTTTGTTGTTTTAAAATGTCAAATGTTTTTCAGTTTTATTCGTCAACAAAATCATGTACCTTGTCAAGCTGCCGGAGGATTTTCATCACTTTTGTCCAGGTGTAAAAATACAACCAATTGGAGATGCTCCAGAGTTAGGAGTAAATTTCATAGAGGAGCCTGTATGTAAAATTCGGATTTAGAAAGAGCTATATTGTTAGCTGCAGGTCAAATACAGGATTTAAGTGTTTTAGTTAAATGTAAGTTCACCTTGAGAAGCGGTGAATGGACAGTGACACCTTCTTGCTCAAAAGACCTGCTTTCTTTTAGTGGTTAAAAAAATGGGCTGTAAAACAATCCCACCTGGGCTTTCTCTTTTCTTCAAAAATCTCAAGTATGCTTTGAGAGGCTGCTTTCACTTGCATATATAACAGGCAAAACTTAGACAAATGAAATTATGCATAAAATCACTTTGGGTCAACAAAGAAGTGGCTCTGGTGGCAATAAATGGGAAGAAAGTAGTCCACTTTAGCTTCCAGACTCTGTGCTCTGAGTTTGCTGCCGTATGTGACAGGAGCAGACTGAGCCTGTAGACCAGGGGTTCGTGCTGGTCCCCCCACTCCCCATTATTGCAGCTGATTTTCATAAACTGGCTTCTGCCTCCTCCAAGGAGAAAATTACATGCACTTTTCTCTCTAAGTGGAAGTCTCTCCCTGCCTGACTTTGCTGTGATTCTACCACTGACTAAGCACTGATACGAGCAAATTTTTTCTCCCTAGTCCTGGCAAATGAAACTTCTCCCCAACCCCTGCATACAGGAGTCCCCACACACTCTCTGCTTAATATTTGGTTTTATTCTTTTGAAATTTAGAGTATGACTTTTTTCAAGTTCTTAGTGATAAATGACTTGAAAGTCAAAGGTAGTGCTTCATTAGTCTTGACTTTAATAATCCGAGCCTTGTGTGTTGGGGTACAGTTGCTGCCACCGAGTCATTTTTAGGGAGCTAGTGTATTTACTCCTCTCAAACCTGTTTTAAGGAGAAAATGGTAAAAGTTTGCCATGAAAGGTAGAGGAGAATCACACACTGCTGTCAAATTGGAAAATTAAAATGAATTTTCAAATCATAGTTTTGTATGTACAGTTTATTTAGTAAAACATGTTCTTTCTCACACACATATTTCACATGCAAAGTAATGTGAAAGGTGCAAAAAAAAGATAGGTTAACTCATATTGAAAAGGCTGTAAGTTTCTGCATGATCAAGGCACTAACAAAATTCAGAAAACCCACTCTTTTGGAAAGCTCTTTCTCTTGCTCCTTTACAGATAACAGCAAAGATGATGATAAAACCCCTTCTTTGCCTCTGAATTCGTTGTGCACCTGAGCTGTGGTCACAGTTTTAGTCCTAACAAGTTTTAAAATGTTCATATATTAGACCCACTCTTAGCTATGTGCAGCTGCCTACTTGCACAGCCAGTCGTTTCTATGGAAATCAATTGATGGCAAATTCTATCTTCAAAACTGGCCCCTTTCCTTTTTAATTTGCTCCAGACAGAGAGTAATTTCTTTTCACATTTTGAATAAAGGGAATATCTGCCCCAGAATGAGGATTTGATTACCAGCAGTCTTAGATTTTTTTTACAGCTGAAATTGATTTCTTGATGTGAAAGTGTTTCTGGCTAAGAGCCCAGATAAGGGTACAAGAAAAGGTAGGCTTAAATTGCAACAAGGGTACTTTTAGATTAGATTCCAAGCCAAAGTTGCAAATGGCATTGTGGTGATGACACTCCAGAAGTGCTGACTGAGAAGGGTTAAGGCATGCCCAGATGTTTTGGGAAGTGTAAAGTACAGGCTAGAAGGACTTCTGTGAGGAACCAGCTGGATAGAGCTGGTCCAGTCTTCCAGTCGCTCCCTAATTCTCTGTGATGCAGGTCTTGCTTTCTCAATCCCCCTCCTTCAAGAAGGACTAAGAAGACAGGCAGAAGAATTTCATACACGTGTTATGTCTTTGATAGAAGCAGGGTGATGTAGAAACACAGTTCTTCACATTCAATCTTTAACTAAATGCTGAATTCAAAGGGGTCCCTTTGGTTTTCATGTTTCAACATGTTTTAACATTGCAGGAGAAAACCATGATGATTCCTCAGGAAAGGTAATCATAAATGTTTGTTGCTCAGGAATTGCTGGTACCTGAGGAACTCCATGGGGGTAGCATGTCCTCCATGAGAGGGCAAGGGCTGCTGTCCCCCCAAGCAGCCCTGAGCAGTGTATAATGCTTGCAGGAGGGAGGGCTCACTGTTATCCCAGGCTGGCCAAGCTGCCCAAAGCAGATGAGCTCCAACAGTGACCTTCTGTAGGCTCTACAGAAGGAAAGAGCAGAGTCAGACTCTTGGCTGGGTACTGCCTTTTAACTGCCAGGTACCTTCTCAGTTGGAAAGAAGGTTTTGAAGGGTTGTTTCTGTGTTTGCTCTTGGCAACAACTTTTTGGTCACATTAGCAAAAGGAAAACTGGTGCAGCTATAGCAAAAACTTATTTCAGGTGCTATTCCCACGGTCTGGGTAGTTTTCCTCTGGCAAGCCTTTCACATTTAGTAGATACTGTCTAGGTTAATGCTTTCCTTCATGTCACTCTGTCAGTTTGCTAATGCTGATTCCTTTTTCCAATATATTTCTCCTTCCTCTTTAAAGGGAAGAAAAATGAGGAACAGGTTCATATTCACTGGGAAAACACTGTCCTTCTCCCTCTGCCATGGCCACAGTGATCCTCCTGCTGTGTCAGGGGTAATGCTGTTGGTTTCCTGTGGGGCAGGAGGGAGCTGAGGAAGAGGCTCTTCTGCTGCTGGCAGTCCCAGCATGTGGCACAAGGCTTAAAGACAGGACATAGCTTAATAATCTTTTTCAGGTGTGTTTTCTCACGGAATTCTTCTGCAGCAAAATAGTAGAAGATGGCATCCAGGCAGCAGTTCAGGTTGGCGACTATCATGGACACCTGGATGAAGAGGCTGATCTTTTGTTTCAGGCTGCAGTCCACTATGACGTGCTGCCTCACCAGGCACTGGAGGCAGATCGCCAGGTGGACAGGTGTGAAGCACACCAAAAACACCACAAGGTTGATGATAATTACTCGTATGGAGCCACTGCCTTCCACCTCCTCTTTGGCTTGGCTTTTGTGGTTCATAAGAACCCAGATGTTTTGAGCAGAGCAGAAAACCATCACTGCAAGTGGGATCAGAAATCCAAATATTTCCACGGAAACAATGAGGGGGACACTCCACGCCTGTTCTGACATGTTGTGAAAGCATGTAAAAGGGTCTTTCTTGTGGAACACATACATTGGGCTGCTGCAAATCCAAGCTGCTGCCCAGATGAAGCAGCAGATCACAACAGCCCTCCAGGGGGATTGGTTAGCTCGGCCCTCAAAGGGGTGCCTTATGCCAATGTATCTGTCAACAGTGATGCAGACAATGATGAAGATGCTGCAGTACGTGTTGACGAAGTAAAGGGACTCTATGAAGGAGCACAGGAGGCCAGGAGCTGTTGTGGTGGAGTAGTGCAGCTTCAGCGGCAGCGACAGGAGCAGCAGGACGTCTGCAAGCGCGAGGTTGATCATGTACACTGAGGTTTTGGTCTGTTTCTTCCAAAAGCAGCAGAACCCAAAGAGGGCCAGGAAGTTGAGAACCAGCCCAAGAATGAAGGTGGGGATGGAAATCCCCAACTGCAGAGTCTTTGCTAAGCTGTCGATGGCTGTAAAATCACATTTCCCACTGCTGTTGGTCATTTCTCCCCTAAAATGACAGAGAGAGTGGGTTGGAAATGTGTAAAACTGCAGACCAGTGCCTTGACAAGCCATACCAACGTACTTTCAAACACTCTTCTGGGCTTTTTTAGTCTTGTGCTAGACACTTGGTCAGCCTTTGGCTATTGTGAGAAGCAAAACCTCATTTCAAGCACAGAGCTTTCTATTTCCAATATGACTGACTTGATCTCTTATAAAGGAGTCTGATTCTCAGTGGCAAGTAGCCACCATCCACTGACTACCATGTCCTTTGGCATAATCCCATTCAGATATTGAAAAGACTGACCCACTTAAACAGATATTTTCAAAAACTCTAATGAGTACTGGCTATCTCTAGTAACTTGTATGTCTGTTGAGATTTCCCTAACAATTATGTTTGTTTCTGTTGCTTCATAGAGATTATTGAATTTATTGTTCTATATTAAGGCATGTCAATCTGATAGCTGGGATTTTACTCTTACATTTTGATTCCCTACATCAGCAGCTTTTGCTGATGTGCTTTTACTGCACCCCCATTTATATATTTTAGTTTCACATAGTGGTTATATCCACTGCAGTTTTTCAAAAGGTCAGCTTAAGAAGGCTGATCTTTTATCTGAGTACAAAATGAGTAAGCACGTTTTCTCATTTATGTTTAACTTTCAGCTCTGTTTATATGTGGGGTTTGCAAGTCCTTTAAATTTTAACTGATTATCTTAGATAATCCAACAAAAAATAGCAAATGCAAGGCATGCCATCTTCATAATACAGTTCTTAATAAAGTATAATTTGTATGAAATTAAGTGTTATTGCTGTTCTTAAAAATAAATCCGTGCTCTAATAAACTATACCTCAAAAGTGCTTTTTTATAACCTCCCTAAACCAAAATCACAAAAATTCCTAATAAAGCAGAAAAAATTGGTAGTCACAGTTCCCAGTCCAGCTCAGCCAATCAAGTAGCTCAAAAGACATTTTAGGAGTAAGTGAAGATGTTTTAAGAAGAATTTGATCAAGAGGAGAAACTCTGCTTTGGAGTACAAGAAGTGATAGGTAACTCTCAAGCAACACCAAACGGAGCTGAACTTTGCTAGACAAACCAAAAACCAATTAGTGAAAGATTTTTTGTTTGCATGGCTAAAATAAAATACCTTTTAAAAAGGGAGAGAGATATATGGAGAACAAGTAGTTCTGCTGAACATTAACTGAGGAGATAACCTAGGAATGCTGTGCTGGAGTCAGAGGTGGGATGACTTGAGGGAATCAGTGAGTGACAATGGAAATTACTGGATCTGAACACAAAATGCACTCAGGGCTTAGCATGCTCGCATTAGTGAAACAGTTTATTTCCAGCTCACACTACAAAAAGAATAGGCACACAATGCTGAAAATCCAACCCAGTAATTGTTATGAAGTGTGTATGTTAGTAGTGTAGCTGGGAAAAGATTAATCTCATCTATCTGTTGAAGGAAAGAGGGTCAAATGTGATTAAAGCAATTCTATAACTGTTGAGTCCAAGCATCACACAGATTTTTAAAGAAAACTGCTAAAGAAGTCTTTGATGGCTCTTACCAACCATTATCTTCTTTGATGAAGTATCTGCTTTTTCAAATAAGGGAAAAGCTGAGGATTTTAGGCACTTGCATTTCAGCAAAGTGTACTAGAAACAACTAAATAGCACTAGAAAAAAACGGGATTAGAACAAGGGCTGTTCAGTAGGCGGTGAAATGGTTGCATGAAAGCTGATGAGGACTAAAACCAGAGTGGATGGAGGTTACTGAGGGGTTGCACAAATTCACTGAGACTGCTCCTTGGCTGTGTTTCCCCCAGTGACCCCACTGTGGAGTGAGGGTGCTCTTGGTCAGGGGCTGGACACGACAGCCATGTGCAGGGAACTGGACTGAGCCACCTGAGCTGTCACAGCTCTGTGAACTTCGGAAACAGCAAAAGGAAATCTAGATGTTATCAGCAGATTTATCTGTCAGAAATGAGAACAAAAAGAAAACCTTGGTTTGGTCATCAAGATGAGACTGAATCAGTCCCTTGGAGCCAGCAATGCGTGGCAGCCACTTGGAAAATCACGTTTGGTGGTACATGACAGATGAGAAGATCACCCCAAACACTGAGCTGCACCAGTGCCATGTGTTCATGGGAGTATTGCAGGCTGTCACCTCAGGGCATGACAGCTAAGGGGACATGGGAACACTGCTGCTGTGTGAGCACGGGTGTCCTGTGACCAAGAGCATCCACCTAGCTGGGCAAAAATCAGGCTACATGAAACCTTTCATGGAAGAGACACCACCTGTTAATCCAGCACTTCATGTACTAAGCAAATACATGAGAAAACTGTGCATGTCATCTCTTAGAAGTCTGACATTTGGTTCTGCTTTTATCAAATTTCTATCTCACTGAGTGCTTTTTCTTTAGAATTCGTTAGTACCAAATTACATAGAGCATTACTCCAGAAAATGATTCATTTAAAGAAAATGTTAGCCAGCCTTTAAATTGGTAATTTAAAGTACTCTAATGGAGTGTATGATTGTCAAAACCATGATGGCTTTTTTCATTTTACCCTCTCAAATTCAAATTTCATGTCTTGAGTAATCCCAGGGAACTGTTTGCAATCAGTCCAGACTGAGGAATACTTTTGCTCAAAGTTATTTCAAGGTTCATTTTCATTGACAAATAACCCTGAAGTCATTTAATAAGCATCATCTTTACTGTCTTGTCCAAATTTTTAATAAAAATACTGACAATACTCATCCTGAAAGATACTGAACTGTACCAGAGACATCTTTCCTGTATGGTAGACACTGATTAATATCTCAGTGGGTACTCACTAATCATATAGGGGTTTCATACAGATCATGTTTCCTTTGTTTGCCTATGAGAATTTCTTCAGAGATAGTGTGTGAAGCCTGTTTCCCCCTCCTACACCCCACCCGCAGGGTTGCCACTGTATCACTGGGGAAGTCAAATTACTTCTGTTTCAGTCATTCTCAGATTAATCTGTGCAGATTTTTACTTACCACTGAGTTGACTTCTGTGTGCTTGCAAACAGATTCTCTGGTAGGTGATTCCAATGTTTTTTCAAATATTAAAACCAGGTTTAGTGATCTACCATTTCCCAGCTCCTCCCTTTCCACCTTCTCAAGAAACAGGTACCGTGTTCACTCTTTTTCAGTTTTCTGAGGAAAACTTCCCTGTCCTGCACAAATTTTCTGAAGGAATCTCCTGTGGCTTTAGGATTGTTTCAGACAACTTCTAGAAGCCAAAAGACAGCATAACAACCTATAATTAACAGTACTTGAGAGAGCGTGTCTTATCTGGTCCAGCCTCTGTGTCATCGCTGCACCATTTGTTCTCAGTTTCTCCTACTGAGGAGTTTCCACATCCTATGAACTAGTTAAATGCTACTTGGGTTTGCCCATAGCAGGCACTTGTGGTTTAGTGAGCAGGAAAAGTGCACTGGCCTAGGAAAGGAACAGTGAGGTTTTACAGTATTGGCTTCACTAGGCTTTTTACAGCACAGCGGAACCCATGCCTGATCCAAGTTCATCTGGCTCTAGTTGGGATTCAGAGAAATCTGTATGAGAGCACAGATGGGGGATGTCAGGTTAACAGTATTCTTATCCATGAAAGCTTCATTAGCAAAAACATCCCTTGTTTACACCTGTTTTCTAGAATATTGATCATGTTAGCTGTAAGCTATTCTCTTGCTGGATGCACTGGAGAAGAGTAAGATGACTTAGTGCAGTGATGAGCAACAGGTCCCACGCTTGCCATATATTTCATCTGTACTTGCATAATTTCTTGCCATTTTTTCTAAGTACTTTTATTGCAATAGAATACATTTATACTTACCACTAAGGCAGATATCTTTCTGCTCTAAGTTAAGTAACACTAGACGTTTGATCTTATTGCTTGAACTTTATAAGTAATGGTCACCTAATTAGCTTAAAAATAGCATCTGCAATTAATGCTGCTGTTAAAACATTGGAAAAATAAGGGTAATAATTAAAATCACTTTACCTGAACCCCAGGAAGCGGATCAGCAGCATTGCTTCAGTCCAGGTTGCGCTCTAGAGCATGAAAGCATTTGCTTACAGATCATGGCTTACAAATGTTCGTCTAAGTGGCATAACCAACCACATCCTTCTTTTCTTTTCTTCTCTTTTTTTTTTTTTTCCTGTTTTAAAAAGCACTCCGTGCCTATTTATATAGACAAGTGAAGGTGGAAAAAGTGCAAAGATTTGAATCCTCAGCTGTTTCCAGTCAGTAGTCAAAGCAGAGCGGGGAGCAGTTCTTCTCTGAAGTCAGGGGGTTTGGCTTGGTCCTTACCTGGTGTGATGCAGCTGAGAGCTTTTATGAGCTTGTGGTGGCTACCTCCAAATTTCCAACTATTCCTTGAGCTGGAGGGGAGATGGGAGGGTGGAAAGTTGTAGGAGAGGTTGTAATAAAAATAGCATTTCTTCCCCCAGTTTCTGCTCCATTTGCATACTGGAGATCGGTGGTTCAGCACTCAGAGGCTTCTGAAAGACACAGCAAGTTACAGGCATGCAGCTGTTTAACTATTTAAAGGGCATGTGCCAGTTTTAGCCAGTTCAGGTGTATGATTCATGACTGCACGGTGGCAGACAGATGTTTATCTGTGAGAGGAGCGAGGTACAAGGAGCACTAAACTAGTATGTCACTAAACTGGTGTGTCAATCGGGTAGTAGCCAAAACACGCTTCTCTTCAAATGAGTTTTCAAGGCTTTTCCATCAGTAGCTTTCTCCTGATAGAATCTGAAGCTCTTCCCCTGCTGTGGGAGGTGTCTGCAATGTGCACCTTCAGGAAAGGTACCTGTGCTTGAACAGCAGGAATCTGGGGGCACTCATCACTGCTGTATTCAGGAGAGAGAGGACAAGGGTGAGACCCAAAGCTGCTCCTCAGGGCCCGGTCAGCAGTGCCTTGGTTGGGACAGGCAGCAAATCGGTGTTTGTGCTCACATAAAAACACATAATTTGCTGAAAAAAGTTAACAGCTGTTTGATGACAATGTGATACTCTCATACATAGGAATTTTATCTCCAAGCATTAAAACAAGCAGAAGAATAAAACCTTAAGCAGGGGCTCATCTGTTTGTGTCATATGGATGAGTGCAAATAGTCTCCCTCTGTGCTGACAGCCCCTCTTCTGACTTGTGGACTGCCCTTTTGCCTGACACACTGCAAACCTGTGCACAAAAATGCAGCAAAAGAAACCATCTCTAAGTGACATTTTTTCAAATTGCAACCCACCTTTGGAAGTAATTTTGTCTTTCTGCAGAAAAAGCAGCAGCAGTATTTCTACCAGAGGACTTGGAGAAGAAAAAGCTTGCAGTTTTCTTCCTGTCTCATCTGAAAATGAGATTTGGGAAAAAAAAAAAAAAAAAAAGAAGATAAGAAAGCAGAACCCAAACAAAGTCTGGGTAAACCTCCTAAGAAAATCGCGTGCAGAGGAATTGAAGACAGTATGATTCACAGCATTTGAGAGATGCATTCTGGAATTGGGAGGTTTCAAGGGCTTTTAAACTTCTGTCTTCCCAGAGCTGTGGGCTAGTCTTAGCAACAGGCTGAAATGAGTCTGGAGTCACACAAAGAAACCTAGAGTGCAACTAAATATTAGCAGAAAACAAATACTTTACAACTCTGTGTGACTTTTGGACAAGTTTTTCTATGTCAGGTTGCAGCTGAGATGGGTTTGCTCCTTTAATACTCTCACCACAGGCATACTCCAGACTTTAGTTAAATATGAATTTTAATATTTTGTGCTGCCTTCATTCCCAGCAGTAGATTCATTCCTTGTGGCTCTATGAACTTCCCGCTTACTATCACTTGATGCATCAGAGGTAGGCAAAAAAGTCAGCGTTGCTGCACACATCAACCACGATTGCTAAGATGGCAATTTGCTTGTAGGTGAGCATGTAATTTCTTGGTATACCCATCAGTCATCTTTTTGCAGGTTGGCCCTTTTGGCTTAAATTAGGACAACTTTTATCTCGAGCATATTTAGTGAGGGTGAGTTATGAATGACTCAGTCCCAAGCCTGCAGATAGATTTTTCAATGAGAAATTAGGGCTTCTTTCTCTCTGTCTTTGGTGATTGCTCTTGTGGTTTCTCAGGTGCTGTACATGAATACGCTCAGCAGGAATTATTTCAGAGAGCCCTTTGTGCTCACAGTGCCTTTATCAGCCAGCACTGCTGCTTGATAAATGCTGTATTTCAGAGACCCAGGTGGCTGCATGGCTCTGAGGTTTTCAACGGGAAGGAGAAGGGCTTTGTTTATTTCAAGGGGGTTTTTTTTAATTAACCACTAAAATCTGCTGGATGTGTATTGTTTGTGCTGCCTAGAGACAGCAATCTTAACAACCTGATCCATTTGCCAGTATTGTGTTCCAAATAGCAAACAAAGAGTGGCTGGAGAAACCAAAATCAAACTGAGTACCTAAAAGGAAGTGTCTGAGGAAAAAAATTATAATTCTTATGGCAAGGATGAGTAGGGGTTTTTGGTTGGTTGGTTTTGTGCAAGTTGATGAGCTTTCTACATCTTTAATCCTCTAGGTGCCATAAATGCTGCTCTTGCTGCATCAGGCACCAGCAGGCAGGACTTGCCGTTTTCAAGGAATCGAAATCTGTTCCAGAGGAAACGTGTTCATACTGTGCAAAACCACATTCATTTGCATTTACACCAACATGAATTCTGCTGTTCTTTATAAGTGGAAAATATTTCAATGCAGCTTTGTGGTCCAGCTTTCACAAATGTCTAAATTATGTCTTTGCTTGTACTTATTGGCCAGAATGGAATAATTCAGGTCTAAGATTCAGGATTAGGATGTTCAAGTGCAAATGAATCAAAATTCAAAGGCAGGGTCCAGTATGTTTCTGTGACTCTCTGAAAGAATGTGTGACTTGTTCTCCCAGACAGCTATAAAATATTGTCTCAGGTAACACAATCATCCAGAGCAAAAAGACTCAGGAAAAGACATTGCTCAGTAGAAAGCCAGGAGGTGAGTGACAAACTTCAGCCTTGTGAAGAGTGCTGGATAAAGTGGGAAAATAGAAAGCTTATCAGCCCTGACCTGAGTCTATGGTGTCTTCTGTGTTGTGTTGTGACTGGTTTCTGATATTTTTGTGTTTTCAAAGATTTCAAAAACTGGATGGCCAAAGTGAATTAAGCTAACCAGTTTTCTTGTTAGGAGCAGGCTACCACAGCTTGTACCCCAAAAGGGATTGGGCACCCTCTTTTAAGAGGGGAGATGCTGGGGACTTGATCTACCTCCAGCTGAGCAGCAGAAAAATCCTGGAAAGATAAACTTATGCAAAGGGTTTGTGATGCTATCACCTACCTGAAGATGTACAGTCATGCTCTTTCTGCCTAAAGAACAGATAAATTATTGAGCAAGCCTAATTTTCCCTGGTGACTTAGAAATTCTTGTTTGTGCTTTGGTTGGAATGCAGTGCTTTCTTTATCTGGAGGCCTTCCCCTTCACACTAGTGCTCTTTGAGTTGCTCAGTACTCTCTTCCTCATCTTCACAAGCAGCCAAAGCCTGGTGTACAGTGAGCTATCTTAATTGCACAGCTGGGAACTTTGGATGGTTGTGTTTTTCTCCTGTAGCCAGTTTTTTGAATTCAGGAGACTGCAAAACTGGAAACCAGAAAACCTGGGAACTGCTGTATTTTATAGGGAACAGTCACACTCAGCCTCTTCAAGATGAGGCAGAGAGCTTTAAAGGCATCCCAGGACAGAGGTTAAAAAGAAAGAGTAGTTTTTCTTGCATCTGGCCAGCTGTGAGGGTAGATTTTTTTCTGTGTTTGAGAAGCCTCACAAAGGTTTGGCAGGGTTGAATGTTGAGAGGAAGGGGACTGGGCAGCCTGGTGAGCAGCCAGTCTCACACTAATATGGTTGAGTGAGCAAAACCATGGGAGCCAATATTTTAAAGTACAGAATATCTTCAGCTGTGTCTGACTCAGAAAGTTACCATCAGAACACCAGGCATGTGCCATACCCACAGTCTACAGGTGACCTCACATTATCTAATTTTCCATAGCTCTTCCAGAGCCAAAAAGGCCAGTTAGACATGGCCAGTGCCTGCCAGGTGCCAGGGAGGACATGTGCTTCCTGGCCAGTGCATTCCTCCTCTAGGCAGGGGCAGAATAGCTTGTGTGTGGCCAAAAGCAATTCTGGGTGTGGGTGTGCCAACAGGCTATAAATTATTCTTGGGTATTTGTAGGAGGGAGCAGCCAGTCAAGCTGCAAGCTCAGCTTTAGTGAAACTGTGTAAGAATAGCCACAGAGCTTCCTGCACCCCTGTGCTCTGCAGTCTGCTCTGTGAGGTTCACCAGCACAGCCACCTGTGCCAGCTGGGCAGTCGGGAGGCTCCGGGCTTGCTCAGCAGGGCTGGGCTGGTGCTGCTGAAGCACCAGCAGCAATTGCCATCCACCAAGTTGCCTGCAATTCCTATGTGTTGCTTTCATGGGTATATACAGGTTGTATCTCTTGAGGAGCAACCTGGAAACAGAAATGCAAGGCTGCTGCATTGGTCTCTTAAAACAGAGAGTTGCTTTTGTTCCATGGAGATGTCTTGCTCACTGAGCCCTGGCACTGCCAAGGAAAATGGTAGGTGTGCACAAAGCCAAGGCTTCAAATGAAACCACCAGCTAATTACACAATCAATCAGTAAAAGGAACTGATGTTTAGGAGCACTGAGGATACAAACCCAGCACTGTGCAGAAGACCACATGGCTTCTAGCAGGCCTTCTGAGCACTCAGGCTTCTGTGAGAGCAGTGAAACAAGATATTTATCTGCTTTATCTTACCACTGCAGTGCCAGTGTGTGGTTATTGAACACTATTCTTTTTCCTGACACAGGCAGTAATCAGGTCAGTCATGTAATTCTTCTCAGCCTTTGCATCACATTAGGTAACAAAACACAAAATGAAAAAAATGAAAATTATTTAATTTGTGTCTTCATTCTACCAAGTATTACCTGAGCACTCCTGACTGGACCATCAGTACAAGCCAAGAGCCGTCAGTACAGGCTGGCACAGAGGCGTGCCAGTGCAGGGAAGCAGCAGCAGCTGCACTGCACGCTTGTGCCTTGCACAGTCATTCCTAAACCTTCCCACAGCCAGCCCTGCACAAAGGGGTAGGAGCTGCCTCAGCTGCAGGGTTTAGGTACTCTTGAGACCACGACTTTGTGAAGGACTCATTTCTGTTGCGTGGCTTGGTCTGCAGAGGAGCTGACTGGTGTGGACATGATGTTTTTTTCATTTCCTTTAACTTTTCCTCATCCACCCCATTCTCAGAGTAGGGACTGGCTTTTCTGGAAAGAAAGCCCACGCACTCAAGCCTACACACAATGGGTGGGAGTCAAATGAAATCACAGAGTGGTTTAAAAGCAGCATTTTCCAGACCTGAGATGTGCCCTGTTTCATCAGTGCACATCATCTTTGCAGTCTGGGTCTTTCCCATTTCAGCTTATGTTCTGCCAAGCATGTTTCATTGTTTTCAGATCAGTGTGTATTCAGCTGTGCATCAATAAGGCACCTCTCAAAGCATGTCTCAAAGGATTGCAGAGCAGCAAGGCCAGTTCTGGCCCCTCACAGCATGGCCAAAATGAAGGTTTCTGTCCTAAGGACGTGGCTATTTGAGCTGCCAGCTGAGGATTGTTTCCCACTCTGGTATTGTGTCACCTGGCATTAGCACACCCGTGGCTCTCATGTTTGCTTGGCTTGGTTTTCCTTGTGGTTTCGGCAGGCTATAGCACGAATTCTTCCATCACAGCCAAGTGTATGGCAGGGTGCAGTTGTCAAAGCAGACTCTCCAACCTGTGTCCCCTCATCTTAGCACTTAGATCTGAGGGTATGAGAACTGCTGTCAATCTCACTGCTGCTCTAACAGTGTCCAGACAGGTCCCAGGGCACCAAAGTCCCAGTTTGAACGGCTGAGTGACTTACTGTGGAGATAGCAGTGAGTGCTGCAGAGAAAGAGAAAGTGCCAAGGGAGAGCTCATCAGGCAGACAGGAAAAGAAGAAAAGTTTAAGAAAATGCTTGCAGGGATCCCCACGTTCACTTCAGCACAGCAGCTCCGAGTGGCTGCCGGTGCTGTTGGAGGAACTGCTGCCCGACAGTGCCATCTTTGGGCAGTTTGTGTCTGTGAGATGGGCAAGAGGCATCAGGGTGGGACAGGAATTTACCTTTGTGTGGTGCTCTCTCCCCACATGTGTATAAATTGAAAAATAAGTGTGTCTATATTTGTGTGCACGTTGATATAATTATTTAATGACAGTCATTACGTTGCACATCTGGGTTGCATGCACACTTATTTTATGAGCTTCAATTTGCTCTCATCTCTCCTAATGTCCTGGCCAACCACTCATTATTTCAGTAAGATAGCCAGCCTTTGAGAGAGAGAGAGAGAGCTGATCTAACCCTAAAGCCTTGTCTATTTGCCTTTGGAAATGGCAACTGGGCAAACTTCCTTACTTATTCCATTGCAGAAGTGGTCTTTGCCTGGGAGAGGATTGGCCATCCTTGAATGTGGCATCTGAAGAGGACAGTAAAGGGGCTGAGTTCAATCAGCTGTAGCTTGTTTCTTCTACACATATAGATCATCTGCCCTTGCTATCAGGATATGATCAGTATTTAAAATATAACCAATTTATCTTGGTCTCAAGGTCTTGGATGCTGCAGAAGGGGGAACAAGGTGAGGATGCTGCAATGTGCTGCCAGCCCAGTTGGCTCCCGAGGGAGAAAGGCACTCTGGCTTGTTTCTCTGAGAGTGGGAACTCATCCTCCTTTGTGTGCAGAGAGGTTGTAGTGTTTGAGCCTAACAGTGACTAAATACTTATTTCCTTCTGGTGTGTAATGTCAGTGCAGCTGAGTCGATATGGCTGTCTCTGTTCTGGCTGCCTGGCATAGTCCAGTGTCTTTACACACATGTTAGAATGACTGAACGTCTCTGGAAATAGAAACTGCACTTCATTTATGTATAATTACCTTGACGACCTTCTAGAGGTCTATTTGGAATGCTGGAAAGGTCCCTTCCCTTTAGCACAGGTGCATTCCTATAAATAGCTTGTAGAGAAAAGCCACATAACATGAAAGGGTTCAAGAAAGCAACTTCCAGGAAAGTGAAAAACCTGAAGCAGATGAAAACCTCTCAAATGAGCTAAAGCTACTGTGGTGGAAACTATGATGCAGTCAAGTGCAGATGAAAGAAAGAAAAGCTTAAGATTTAAAAATTAAAAAAATCTTAAAGGACGGAAGTTTTTGAAAGTAATCTCACCAGGTTACTTAGATATCAGCCTGAGATGACAACTTTTAAATTTCAGTGGACACAGCCTCCAGAAGACTCAGCAACCATCTGAAGGCCAGAGTGGTCCAGCCTGCCTGCAGAGGTAGGGAATGTGCATGTGTCTGTCTGTCTGTCTGTCTCTGTGGCAGCCAGGATGTTCTGCTCTTTGGCCTGTGCTAGGTGAGGAGGCTGGACACCAGGAGAGCTCTGGATGTATGTTATATAGGGGTTTGTTGTGCTGCAGTGTCCTGAGCATGGGGGCCTTGGAGGATTTGGATAAAGGCCATAAATGTATGCTGACTGGCTGGCTTTCTCCAGGAAGGATTGCTTCCTTCTTTGTGGACTGTCCTAAGGGACTGCCTCGTCTGTTTGGGTAGGATGGAGAGTGTGTGAGCAGAGTGCAAGTGCCAGTCTCTTCTAAAAAACCCCTTGTGCTGTTATAATAGTCTGCTCTGAATAAACCCCATTTCTCCCTGCTTTGGGTGGAAGGGGTGCTGAGACCAGGGTAGTTGTACAGGGATTGTATAAGTGGCCAAGAAACTTATGAAGGTTGGTTATTGTATAGGAATTTAATTGTATTTTTGCCTTGAATTCTTGTGCTTTTGGACTCCTCTGTACTGGTGTAGCCTCGCCTTGAAAATGGTGTGCAGTTTTGGTCACTGCAATACAAAAAAGATATTAAGCTATTAGAGAGTGTCCAAAGGAGGGCAACGAGGATGGTGAAGGGCCCTGAAGGGGAGTCGTGTGAGGAGCAGTTGAGGGTACTTGGTGTGTTCAGCTGGGGAAGAGGAGACTGAGGGGAGACCTCCTTGCAGGGACAACTTCCTCGGGAGGGGCAGAGGAGAGGCAGGCACTGATGTCTGCTCTGTAGGGACCAGGGACAGCACCCAGGGAATGGCTGGAGTTGTGTCAGGACAGGTTTAGGTTGGATATCAGGAAAAGGTTCTTCACCCAGGGGGTGGTTGGGCACTGGAACAGGCTCCCCAGGGCAGTAGTCACAGCATCATGCCTGACAGAGTTCAAAAAACATCTGGACAACACTCTCAGGCACATGGTGTGACTCTTGGGGTGGTCCTGTACAGAACCAGGAGCTGGACTGGATGACCCTTGTGGCTCCCTGAGCCAGCTGCCAGGCACCCGGGTGGCTGGCTGTGACATTACACTGTTGTTCCCCATTGTTTAGCAAAAGTCTTAAACTGAGGTTAATTTAAAAGCAAACCGTGTTGCCTGTGTGACCTCTCTCAGCTTTGCTGTTGTGGAGCACAGCAGCAGCACTGCTTGTGTTTGCAAAGGGACATCTGTCGTGTCCCTCTGATCTTGCACAGGGGTGGGGAGAAGCTTTTGCAGTCACTGGGAGGGGATTTACTTTCATGCTGTCTTTTGTAGATCTCTGACCACTTACAGTCCAGAAATGGAAAAAGAACCAGAGTTTTTGCAGGAGAGAGAAAGCAGTAGCATCTCCAGAGATTTGGCAGGCTATCTACTAACGGGGACCAGGTTAATTCAAAATGGTATAAAGAAAATGGCTCTAGTTTATGACTGTATGAACAGACTCTTTTAGAATTATATTTCCCGTTATTATCTTAGGTGTTATGAAAAGTGTTTCTCTGCTTGTGGTCACCTAACCTAAGACTTAATTCTGTGTACAACATGATTAGTTATTTCAGGAATGAGTATACAAGAGAGTGGAAGTGACACTTAGTATTTCAAATTGTGTTGACAGGTTGAATAAATGGTTTGGAAAACAAGCAATTCAGTGAGGCATAAAGACATATGCAAAGCCTCCCAGGCTACCTGCATAAACAACTGTGGGAGGGAAGAAACTGGATAAAGGAGGTTGAGGAAAAGCATTTAAGGAATAAGTTTTCAGGGTGTTTTTCTCTTCCAGAAATGGTAGACATACTGCTGCAGGAGTCATTTTAAATGCCTTTGTAGACCTTCGAGCAAGGATGCAGGGTGCCAGGGACTGTCCCTTACCTGGGCCAGGAGAAATCTGCCCCAAAAACCTCTTCCTGCTTCCTAAGGCCCTTTTCTGTCCTTCCTCTCCCAGGGCTGCTGGAGTTTGTTGCAAAGATGAGGTTCCCCTCTAGTGGTTTAACACTTTCTGTGCAGCTCTGCAGTGCAGCAGCCTAACTCAGGCCTTTTGAAGGGCAATCTTTAGCCCTGGCAGCTCTAGGTGTGTGCAGATGTTTTCCCTTCAGAGCAGCATCCAGCTCAGGATTTACGTGGTGTGGGCTGGCTGCAGCTGGCTCCTTTTGCTCTGCCTGCTGCGGTGCTGCACCAACCTCTGGCAGGTACAGGGCCATGCTGACGATGCTGGGGAAGTCAAATGTGGAGAGTGTGGTTAACTTAACATGTTTTGGTGTGCTTGTGGAAGGCAGATATGTCCCTGGGGGGCCATTTTACATAAAGAAGACGTCTCTGGTTTAGAAGCTTTCTAAACTACAGGCTGCAGTAACCTGGGGAAGTATCTGGTGGGTTTCCAGCCTGTGGCAGCCAGAATGGTTTTCCAGCCTTGCAGTGGAGTTCCAGGGCCCTGCAAACCCAGTGTTCCCTGGGCTCAGTGCTGTAGACAGACAGCACTGCAGCAGCAGGGGCTGGGACAGCATGGGGTCTGATGGATTTTTGCTCCCCATCAGCCTGACCACAACTTGGAAAAAACCTCCTGGGGACGTGACCTGTATAGTGAGAGTCTGCTCTCTGTGTGAGACTCTTCCCCATGAGAAGGCAGGGAGTTCCTGAACTTGCACTTCTTCTCTGGCTGCCTACAAACAAGAGCTCTGTATAGAGAGGGGGGCCCAGGAGCTCACAGAAAATTCTTGTAGGGTCAAATCTGAGCCAAAGGAAGAAGCTCTGGCTACCAGTGAGTGAAGATGACTGCTTTCAAAAGACCCAGAGTGAAGTGCAGGAACACAGGTTCTTCAGACACCTGAAAAGGCATCTTAGCACAGAGATTGATCACTGTATTGAAAAAGAAGAAAAAAAGCCTACCTTAAGTTTGGAAATCTCATGTGGAGAATATTTACTAAACTTTCTAGTTCATGCAGAACATATTAGAATAGGAGTTCAAGAAAATAAAACAGTTTGTACAAAAAACTGTATATATTAAATTGCCCATGCTCTCTGCTCAGAAATACTAATCATGGGGAATTCCTAATCTTTCTAGTTTTACAAGCCTAACACATCAGGAACTAAATGTATGTAGAAATGTATGCAAATGTTTTTGTCTTCCCCTTCTTCACACTGCAGCCACTGCCATTTCTCTACTGCTGTGTCTCTCCTTACATGCTTTCTGTTCCTCTTATGTCACACCACTGCTTTTTGTCACCAGCACAGGGAAGAAAGCAGAAAAAGGAGTTGTTTTCTCTTTATGCTGACTGATGTGTTATTTACTTTTCCACTGGGGACTGAGGTTTGTGTTCACAATGTTTCTTCTCACGCCAGGATTCTGGAAATGATAGAGGATGATTCATGGAAACTTCTTCTTTAGCTGTTATCTTAAAATGAAACCTCAGACATTTTAGGGTTTTTTTTGCAACAACTTCCTGGTTGATGGACCTTCCCCAAATTGCTGACATCTGGGGTTTGTTGCTCCTATATGGGTCATTTATTGAGTCAGATATACTAGAAATTGTTGCATGATGCAGGCTTTGTTGATCAGAGGCAGGCTACTCTGGCACAAGGTGGAGAAGCAAAAGGTCAGATGAGGGAGGTTGAAAGGTGATTCCTCCAGCAGTTTGTAGGTTGGTACTAAGTTGTCTGTGGAGGTTGGCAGTAAAATGGGCCAGCAAGGGATCCTGGTGGAGCAGGAGAGACCTGGCCCTTGGGACCAGGGACTTTGTCCTGTGGGGCTTTTCACTCCCACATGGACATGCTGGAGGAGCAGACCTTGAATAGTTGTTGTTCCATATAGGGAAGGGGATTGCTGCTTGGGGTCTATTAGCCACTCACCTTCCTCTCTCAGCTGCCTTTTTTCTCTTCAGTTGGGGGCTGCTTTGCTAAGCTGTGACACTGAAGGGACTTCACTGAGCATGAAGACAGAGTGAGTTCCCAGTTACAGCTTCCCCAGTACCTGCATGAGCTGAGGGTGATTAATGAGCTTGTGAAAGCACACCACCTACATCAGCATGGCTTAGAAACATGTTTAATGACAAGGGGGTGAGTACAACCTGAGGAAGAGTTCTGGCACCCTCTGCTCTTATCTGTGAATTTACCCTGTTGAGAAGAGAAAACATGTGTTTGTAAAAATCAAATGTCCTTAGGTTGTGGTTTCAGCTTCTGCCCTGGCCCAAATTTGACATGATGATCCAGGCTGTGAGCATGCTCACATCTCCACTGTGCCCTTGACAACTGGGGCAGCCAGGCCTTAAGGAAAGACCCCTGAATTTGGTGGTCCTTTTTGTAATAAACATATTGAGACCGTTTCATCCTGGACGTAGGTTAGAAATGGTTATTCTTAAAAAAGCAAAGGAAGAGGAGTGTGACACAATGCCAAGGAGACAGATAAGAGTCATGTGCTTCTTGCAGAAATGTTTTCTTGGGGTTTTTTTTGGTTTATTTGGTTGGTTGGTTTTTTTACGTTCTATCAGATAAATTTTGCTGTAGTAGATAACACACCAAAAATACTCTGGACAAGAATGACTGACCCATGCTGAGGGAGGATGATCAGCAAGAGTCGGGATAATTCAGTAGCAGCAACCAGCTCTGGCCACCAAAATATGTCTCTGGCTGCTGGAAAGGCTGAGCTGCTCCTCAAGTCATTTATAGGAATGATGATGATAATAAAAGGGGAAAAAAATTCCCCAATACCTGGAAAGGATGAGTCCAACTGGCTGGTGGAAACAGTGGTGGCTTTCTAAGGCACACTTCTTTCCTCCCTCTTTGGTGGCCTCACCTCTGCACACCCAAGAACCACGCTGGGGACTTTCAGGCTGGGCTGGGAATATCACAGCACTACTCAATTCAACTTGGCCTATGGACATGGAACCTTCCCTGCCTTTCCCAGCCATGGTAGCCTGTCCTCTTTCATTGCCTCATCCTGTCCAGGGGAGGGGAAATCTGCTGTTTATGCAGCTGATGGCAGTGGAGGGAGGGTGGTTTTGCTGAACAGCTGGATGATCACAGGTCCAACTTGTGGTGTATTGCAGTGACATTGGGTGATCCTGGAGGGCACTGGCTTTTGATGAAGATGGAGCCACCTGAGGAAGGAAAACCTCCAAAAGATAAAAAGCAAGTGGAGCTGTGCTGCACAGTGCTGATACAGCAGTTTCTAAACCTCATTTTCATGTGGACCCCCATTCCTTTCCTCTGTCCAGCAATCTAAGGCCAAAAGGCAGTTTCCAGTTGCAGCAGAACCCTGGGGCTGGCTGGGCATGAGGAGTAGCACTGGGCTAGGTGATTCCCATGACAGAGAGTCTGGAGGAGGAAGGGGAGGTATATGCACCCCTCCTGGAGCCAAGGGAGGGCATTTACCACCTTGCAGAAGGGCCTGAAAGACTCCTAGAACTGCCCTACACATCCCTCCATGGAGGAGAGGTTTGTGGGATGCCTCCAGTGCAGATCCAGGAGCAAACCATGCAGGAGGCGAGGGCTGGCCAGTCCCTGTGCTGGGGACAGGGCGTGCACACCAGTAACACTGCACCCAAAATCCAAGGGTGAGTGCTGCACCAGAGAGCTCTGTGTCCCCTGCACTCTGGCAGGGACCTTTGCACCATCAGTGCCTCTGCCAGCTCCGTGGGGGGAGTTTTAACTGCACAAACCTCAGCTCTTGTGATTTCTTCCTTCTATACACGCTGTCTGACGTGCCTTTGTGCAGGTGGAAATTGAAGAAACTTGGCCAAGCCCAGAAGTGACACACTCTCTTTAGCATCTGGCTTACACAGCCCCATGTGAAAGCAGAAGAGCAAGTCCTCCTTTGGCCACTCTTACCATGAAAATAAAAATGTTAAGAAGTTAAATAGGGAAACGCTTCAAGGAAGGTAGAGTGAGACGTGAGAGGGTTTTCTGTTTATGAGGAAGAGGAAAGTGTTGAAATGCAACAGTGAAAATAAGTCACCCTGGGGTTAAATGGGGGGAAAAAAAAAGCCAACATGAATTGATAAAAACCCAGAAAACAGCTGAATTTCATAACTGGTTTCAGTATTTTCTCTTCAAATCTGCCTCTCAATGTAGATAAATTGTTATCAGCAGCACAGTTCAAACCTGGGGTAAGCCTTTGAAAGAGGCCTTTGCCTTTTTGAAACAAAGTGCTTTTTCTGCCATTCCCTCATCTTCAGGGGAGGCCCTTTATCTCAGGTTTTTTTGTTTGTTTTTTTGGGTTTGGTTGGTTGGTTTGGTTTGGTTTTATGTTGTTGTTGTTTTTTAAATGTTTTTGTTTTTTAATCTTTATTTTGTGTTTTGAAAATCAGTGGGAAATGCTGTCTGGTTAGGATCCCTGTGCCAGGCAGGCAGATGGTGGGATCCATCTCCCTTTCCCTGGGGGAAGGCAGTGGGTACCAGGACAGAGCTGGTCCTCCTCTGTGCAGCCCAGCAGGAGGAGAACATCTGGATGCAGGAGGGTTCACTGCAGTGCTTCCATCTCCTAGATGGTGCTTTATCTAGCAAGGAAGGTGGTGAAGCCTCTGCCTCTACTGAAACCTCCCTGCTTGACTGAAATAGCTCTGAGGTCCCTGATGACAGGATAGAACAGAAGAATCTTACAAAACAAACAAAAATCCCCACCAAAACCCAAACATGCTTGCCCGGAGCAGTGCTCTTGTGCTCCCCTTGTCCCTTCTTACAGAGCTGGGGCCACTGCAGACCATCATCCTTCCAGGAGATCACCCCTTGCTGCTCTCTGCCTACTGAAAATATCATTTGGTCTTCCCAAAGGAACAAAATTCACCACTCGAGTCCAGCCAGCTGGTAAAAGTGAATAATTCCTGACCTATTATTAAAGTCACATATCTTTTATCATTGCCCAGTTTATCGCACTTTTGATGTTTTTCAAAGTTCTGTTTCTTTAAAAACAAAACGGAAGCCAAACCCAGGGCTTCTCTACAAGGGCTAAACCCCTGTGAATACGGCCGTGTGACTCAGGATGAAAACGTGCAACTGCAGGGACAGAGAGCAAAGATCCCAGTGATGCCAAAGGGCCATGGCTGGTGGGTGGGCTCCTCCCAGGCACAGAGCTTGCTCTGCCCCCCTGGCCTCTGGGAATTCAGAGCCAGCCCCAAGGGCATGTTAAACACCACTCCAGTCTGGTATGGCCGGTGTCCAGAAAACGACAGGAAAGCAGCCTCAGAGTGGTAAAATAAAGGACTTAAGTCTCCATGTTTACTCGGTTATCACTGAGAGAGTAAAAAGGTACTGGAGTGCCAGCTTCCTTTTTCCATTCACCAGAATAATTAGCAAGGAAAGGAAGTAAGTAGCAGTAAAAGATCTACTTTACCGTTCAATTATAGCTCAAATAAGAATCTCTTCCTTCCTGCCCCCAGATCACTCCTGGTCTTCTGCCCATGCTGGCCGGTGAGCAATTCTTTGTTGCTCTCCCTCTACTGCAGAACCAGATTAGGTCATGCAGTCCCCTTCTGTCTGCCACCAAGGGCTTGCCTCAGGAAGAGAAGGTGGTTATCAGTGATAACCTTTGTGACAGGCAGAAGTGTAAATGTGTGAATTTAAGCAAGTCATGAAATAGCTGCATCAGCACAGGGGAGAGGTATGACCAATGTGGGGTGTGGTGGACACATGATGGCAGAGTCTCTGCTGTGGCACTGAGAAAAGTGGGTCCTTTGGTCCCTGGTCAGTGCAAGTGTGACTTTTGGTGAAAACGTGACGCTTCTGGAGCCCATTTATATACAGCAAGAGTTAAATAAGGGACTGTGGGCTGTGTTAACCACCAGGGACAATACACCCACAAATTCGCTCTTTCATTTTTGAGGTTGATAAAAGTCAGGCTTGAAATATCTGTGGTAAATTTTTACCAAACCAAAGCAGGGAGCCTGGCTTGAGAGCCAAGGGACAGAAAGGTAGAACTAGAAAGCGTTCATCTAGTTAGAAAAATGTCAGCAGGCAGAAGCGAAATGGAATTTTGAAGTTAGTAAAGCTGCTGGTGGGGTTTCTGATGGGCAGGGTTGCAGATGCTGCAGCCTTTTAGCATGTTGAGGAATGAGGAGTGCATGGTGTCAGACACTGTTCCTGGCTGGTGCATGCACCGCCCACACAGGACAGCTCACCCCCTTGGAGCACCTTGGTGATGCTTCTGAGTCTTTATTCAGAAACTGAGAAAGATTGTTTCTATCTCAGGCTAATGATAATGAGACACCCCAATTTTCATTTCCCCAGAAGCGTCTTCTTTTTCTGTCTTCAGTAAAAATACCCTTGAAGTGTGTCACAGTTTGATGACAGCTTTCACACTTTCCCCCCACCCTGACATTCAGCTGAACTCTCATTTTTCGGTCAGCTGCCCTGGTTCAGCACTTGGCAGCAGAGCTTGTTTGAAAAGTGACAGCAACAGCAAATGGAAAGCCCCAAGCACAAAATCTGGTGTGAGATGTTACCAGACCTCTGTAAGCAGCCACATGGAACTCAGAGGGAGGTTTGGATATTTACCTGTGCCCTGTGTGTGTGTGTCCTGCCTGTGCAGCCACCTCCCGTGCTGCAGCAACTCTACTCAGGCTTCCAATAGGTCTGTTTTTGTGGCACGTCCTTTCAGTGTTTTTGGCACGTACCACACTGGCTTTATCCAGCTCTGCCATCAGTTCACAGAATCACAGAACTAATATAATGAGGTCAATGACAGTGCAAGGTGTCTGTGCTACCTGTGTCCTGCAGCTGCTGGGAGGGCAATGTGGGTGGATGAGGGCAAGATGCCATCCTGCATGGTGGGAGATGCCAGTCTGCCAGGTGTAGGTCTCAGCCCTTCCAGCACGAGGCTGATGTTGCTCAGACTTGGCTCCAGAGAAATATGGGAAATCCAAACAACAGAGAGTGAAGGTTAAGCTGCACATATTGGAAAGCTTGGCGGATGTGGTGAAATAGGTTTTTGTAACAAGATGAAAGCAAGCCAGGCAAGGGCTGCACGTCTTGGATAGTTATGGTCTGTGCATGGAATGAGGGCTGTCTGCCTTCCAGGCAGGGCTGGTAGAATCAGCATCTTGTTGGCAGGTGCTTGGATCCCCCTTGTCTCCCAGAGGTTACTGAACCCACTAGAGACGTCTGCTACAGTAGATCACTGCTGTCTCCTCACTGCTTGATTCATCCCTTAGCTCCTCTCTGTCTGGTGTAGGAGAGCTTGGCTAGGTGGGTTATGAATTTAGGGGAAACTCTTTCTACTAAATCAGCCCAAAGGCTCCAGGTGGGAGAAGCCAAAAACAGTGAACAAACGGAACAGCATAAAAAAGTTTTCTGAGCCCGAGGTGAGGTTTCTGTGGTGAGGTAGTTTGTCTGCCTTAGGCCAAGAGTTCACGGTGCCCATTTCAAGGCGAACGGCTGCTAGAGGAAGTGGCATTACTAGAAGCTACGTGGCTTAACAGAACGGTCTCGAAAATGCTTTGTTTTTAGTCTGCTTTGTATCTCCTCCACCCTTTTAATTAGCGGTTACTGGAGCTAGAAGTGTTTTTTCCTGCCCATCTGAAATAGCAGCTGGGTTTGTGCAGAGCTTTTACCTCTGAAGAGCTCACATCCATGCTGGGGAGACTGGAGGTGTAGAAAAAGCACACTGGCAATTAGGTAATCTCTCAAACTGCTATGCTCTCACCAAACAAATCCTATACTGGGGAGGGGATCTTAAAGGTATGTTTAGCCCTCTTGGGGCACAGTTCATCAAGTTACAGTCACAAAGGTGCCTGTCTTACTACAGTGATGCAGGAGGCCCATGAGCACACAGGGCTGGGGAAGGCAAGGTGTGAGCCCTGCTGTGCTGAGCAGTGCCAAGTCCCCACCAGGGCCCTTCCCTGGGGCTGAGCCAGGAGGAGATAACCCAACTCTGCATGCACGGTGACCTTTGTTGCTGCTTGGATCTTTTCAAAGAAAGTGCAAGTGTAGAAAAGGGGAGAAACCAACCTCATCAAAAGGTCATCTTTTTTCAGCCAGAGCCTCCTCTCCCTCCCCATTATGTAGAAAACAAGGGAGAGATTCTGGTTTCAGATTTTGGTGATTACAGGGTAGATAGCCCCATTTCCACCTGAACCTCTGGCAAGTGTGGTGAGAAACCAGCATCCCCTTGGGAAGTGGCAAGGCTTTGCTACTGTCCTGTTCAGGTAGCAGGGGCTTTGCTGGGCAGCAATACAGCCACTGCCCAGGTGGATGGAAGGCTCTGAGTAGCCATCACCTGCAGCAGGGGCTGTCCTTGAGATGGTTTCTCCTTTTGGCATGTGCAAAGGCCCGCACTAGGTGTGAGGGCTGCAAGGCTGCTTAGGTGGCAGCAGGATTTGACCCAGCGCATACAGGCTGGGGTTAGGATGTTTGAGTGGAGATGTGTGTTGGGTACATCCCACCTTGGGGCATGTGCTCTGAGGCCTTTTAGTGGTTTCACCCACGTAGCTGTTTGTGGTGCCATGCAATGCTCCACCTTGGAAAATCCCAGTCTCAGCTGCAGCTCACACCTGCTGCCTCTTGCTCAGACAGCAAGGAGACGAGCTATCCCCCTGGGGACAGACAGCAGAGCAGGTCCTGCACCACCCAAACTCCCACCTTTTCCATTTAACTCATTATGAAACTGAATTCTGTGCTAGTAACACAACTTTATTTAGGTTGATTGCTTTGGAGCACTTTCTTTAGACAGTCCTTTACATTATAAGGTTGAATAGAGTCCTTATATAGAGTCCTTATTCCCACTGCCCTGCACCAACTCTTTGGATAGTAGTTTTAATGCCATTTTACTCAAACATTTTTGATGTAAAGCTTTTCCCCAGTAAAATCAATTGCAATTTCTTCTGCCCTTGTATTGCAATGGTGACCATTTTGTAGCTATTTCATTGCTGTAAAGTTGTCTAAAGCAGGCCAAATCTGCCTCTGCTACTGGGACTGTGCATTATTAACAACTAAAAACCAAAATATTTGTGACTTACAGAAACACCATCCTTTCTTCCTCTGCAGTGGTTTCACCCTGAATTCTTCATCATTTTTTCATATTTGGAATAGCCTCTGTTTCTTTGTCACAGCTACACAAAACTTGATCCAAGGTGAATTTCACTTTCTTCAGATTTGGACTTTGCTGGCATGGAAGATGCTTCCTTAAATTCCTTGCTGACAAAGTAGTAACAAACAGCATCCAGGCAGCAGTTTGTGTTTGCGAGGACTGATGCGAAGTGAACGAAGTTGTTAACACTCTGTATTGTAGAGCAGCTGGAGCCGATGGAGTCCATTATAAAGCGAAGGAGATGCCCGAGGTGAAGAGGTAAAAAGCATATGATGAACACAGCCATGTTTGCAGACACGATGTAGACAGCCTTCCCAATTAACTTATCCTTGTGGCAGTGGCCACTCTTCTTTCTCCTGAGTTCTGAGATGACTTGTATGGAGCAATAACTCAAGATGATCAATGGTATGAAAAACTCTACAATAACAACCCCCAGTGTGATCCCTGAGGGTGTCGTAGTAGATTTCTCAAAGCAAAGGCCATTTTGTCCTCGTTTCTCTAGTATTTTAATGAGGATCATCTCACAGATGATGACTATCCAAAGAAATCCTAAGACAAAGGCTGCCTTCAGAGGTGACCTCAGTGCCCTGGCTTTCAAAGGGTGCTTGATTGCAAGGTACCTATCAGCTGCTACGATGGTGATGATACTGATGCTCATAAAGCGGCTTATGAAATAGCCAGCTTCCAGAACCAGGCACCATGTGTCTGCCTTCAGATGCTGGAACTGGGAGAATGTTTTAAAAGGCAAGGTGAAGAGCAGCAAGCAGTCAGCCACAGCCAAGTTGACCATGTATAGTCTGGTTTCTGTCCATTTGCTGAGTTTGCAGCAGAACACCCACAGTGCCAACACATTCAGCAAAATGCCAAAAAACAAATCTGGGACATAAACACAGAGCTGGACAAGTTGAAAACTATCATGGACCATGATATTGCAGTTGCTGGTGTTCATTTTGGGGGTGGTAAAAGGCATAGTTCCTGCAAAAGCAGATTAAACCTTTTTAGAAGTGAGGCTCTGGATTGAATCACTGATTACTTCTAATTCGAAAAGTTCAGGACTTTACCAACCATGAAAATGTGACCATGGAGATGACTGTGCAAAGCTGGCTGTAGGGTATCTGGTGGGAAGAAGAGGGTCAGGAACAGGTCTGATCAGTTGTGAAGGAGAGAAAAGCACAGGTTCTCTTTGGGTATCATCTGGGGAGACGGCTCCAGGAGAGAGGCAGGGGAAAGTGCTTGGGCCTCTGTTTTGGGTCAGACTTCGATCAGGCAGCAGCAGATATCCTGAAGCTAGGAGTTATGTGGGCTGATATAAACACCTGATAATGGAAAGGGGAAGCCTAAACCCGGCTCTCATCCCTTCCCTTAGAGTGGTGCTCAGTTGAAGCCAGCCAAATCCCCACAGCTCCAAAAGTTCCAGGAGATGTGTAGCAAGAGGACAGCTGTCCTCTCCTTCAGTGCTGAGCTGTCTCTGCAGCACTTCTCATTAGTGATCAGAGCAATTATTACCACATCTCTCATTAGTTTTAGCTGCCATTGAATCCTGTCTCCATTTAGTGGTCTGCAGCGAGAACCACAGTATTATGGTCTGCTTGCTTCCTTTCAAGGATCATCAAGGTTGTCTTTATCTCAGAACTGTAACAGCAATCTGCCACAATTCCAATACACAAAAACCCACCGATGCCGTTGCAAGAAATGTGTTTGGCAGCTGTGTGAAAGAGAAGAGCTGTGTTTGGTTTAATGGGTGGTTTTACCACCTTGGATCTAAGGGCAACATTGCTTTTTGTCCTCCTGCTTTGGACAAGTTAACGCAGGACCATATTCCAGGTGCAACTGTTCATGGACAGAAAAGATCCAGGATGTCTGATATGTCTTTGGATTTTCCCTCCAAGGGGAACATGGCTCCATGGGTACAGGTTCATGGGCTCAAAAGTAAACCAGAGAGTAAACCCTAAGGCATTGCTGCGGCATCTATGTTCACCTACAGCTCTTGGTTAGCTTTGAAAATCATGCCTCAGAGGAATCATGCCAGGACACCTCTTCAGAGGTGAGGAAACAGCAGATACCCACAGCAGCTCTGTCCTTTGGACAAGAGAAATGAGTTATGAGCCTACAAGAAATAAGGGTAGATCATAACGGAAACAGGCAGATCTAGCAAAAGCTGAGACAGCCCATAAGCATCAAAAACCTGTCAAATGCAGCCAGTATCAAAAAACCCCTTTGAAAATATATTGTTTCTGACCCTCTCTGCTTCTCCACCACCATTTTGGTGTCTCACTATGGCTGGGGAAAGGTAACGCTTTGCAGAATTCCAATAACCATGTCAGTGAATAGCCAGGAGAAATTACCTGCTCGCTTGGTGTCCTTGGAGAGCGTGAGTGTTCCTGCAGAGCAGCCGTGGTGCGCCGTGCAGGTACGGTGAGCGGTGCTCCTCACACATCACCAGCCAGGTTCTGTGGCTGTGACAGCAGCAATGCTGCCCAAGAAAGCACCCCCGCCCCTCCTGAGCACAGTTGTCTGGGGTTGTCACTGCTGGTGTGGCTTGTACCACCTCCCATTGAGTGCAACAGCCCTGCGGTGAGATGAAATGCTGCTCTGACATGTGATCCCTGCAGCAGTTCCTCCACCAAAGCCATGGCTTTGCGTTTTTCTTTTCCTTTACTTTCCATTTCCTGACGTTTCACTGGGCAATGCCCATTGACCCTCCTCATCCAACAGACTGTGCGTATTGCTTGGAGGGGACCCATTGCCCTGGAAGGTCCTGAGGGCTCCTCCCTGCCTTCCAGACTGCCACTCCTGCTGGGACTGGAGCAGGGAGTAGCACATGCTGAAAGAGAAGCCCCGACAGGGCCCAGTCCCAAAGCTGTTGGAGAGGTGAGGGCTGTGGTTTGCAGGCAGTTTTGTGATTATCATACAGGGATTTCACTCTGAATCTCAGTAATTCTCTTGCCTTCTATAGTTCCTATCAGTCACCAATTCTGAGAAAACGTGACACAGTGACCCTTTGACCTGCTGACTTTGTGGCTGCCCTGCTCTGCAGGTGCCTGCTGGCCAGGGAGTGCTCTTTGGCTGCCCATTCACCAGAATAGCTCAGAGAAGTGATCATAAGCTTAAAGGTTCTATATTAGTACCTTGAATTGCTGTCTTAGGCAACATATTTCCCCTTCCCACTTTCCAGGTTATCTTAGAGCAGCTGCAGGAGTATTTCTGTATTGTCTATCTGTGCATCACAAGCCAGCCTTTGAAAATAATTCCTTGCAAGTGCACAGTCAGTATAGGGCTTACCTTAAATACTTCTGAGTTTCCAGGGACTGCTATTGCCTTTCTTGTGGCTACTTCTTGGTGGATGCGTATAAGGAGTTACTGACATATTAGTACACCCAGCTCATTGATATCCAACGAACATAAGTTTCATGTCATGGTCCTTTTTAGTACTTTAGTTTTCAAAGTCATCCAGCTTCTGGGTTGTGATGGTTTCATCGTTGTACAGATAACTTTGCATCATCCTCAAGGTGCCTGCATGGTCCATTCACTTAGGAGCTGGACTCGATGATCCTTGTGGGTCCTTTCCAGCTCAGAATATTCTGTGATTCTGTGTTGTTCACACACTCCTATTGTCTGTGTCAAGGCAATCACCAACAGTATAAACCATGAGCAGTCAGAATCAAGCCTGGAGGAGCTCAGCTAATAGCCCCTCTCCAGTGTGATGCTTTCCATCCACACCTTGCTGCTGTGCTCACAGACGAGGGTTTTCCTTCAGCCCAGCGAGGTTTCAACAAAGGGACAAGCTGTGGCACCAGGCACAAAACAGCTGGCTGTGATCAGCAGGTTCAGCAGGATATGTCAAAGCAAACTCAACACCAGCTACCAGAAGGCAAAGCTAGGATAAATTGTTATCTGTGGAGAACTTACGTGTCTCCTGGTGAGGCTCTCAGCTCTCTGCCAGATTCACGGACAGCGCTGCATCAGGATCCCCATGCTTCTCTTCCCTCCACCTCATCTCCCCATCAGACACCCTCTAGGCTGCAGCTGCTCACGGCCCCCTCCTTCCACCCAGTCACAGGTTTAATCACCTCTGCCATGGGCCAGTGATGCTCACTTGGTATTTCCCCTGTCTCTGCAGTTCTCAGCCTGTGAGTGCTGTACCCGTGTGGCTCAGTGCAGGTGACACTCGTGCTGTGTCTCACTTCCTCGCTGGCAGGGCAGTCTGGGGGCGTACAGCTCCACCGAGTGCCTGTACAGAGATCTCTGCTGCTCCCTGGGTGCCCCAAATGGCATTTTACTGACACTGCCTACTGCATTGTGCCTGGAAAATTGGTCTCCTTAATGAAAGTAGCCAGTGGGGCAAAGCATTCCGGTAAGGTAAAGAGCCATTTAACCTTTGCCTTTCTATTTATTCCTTCCCATCCAATATTTCAAATATGTTGTGAAACTGCCTTTTTTTCAGGTCTGAGCATAGTGAAGTTGTTACTGGCCACAGCCTTCCCTTTCTTCCCCAGACCTAGAAAAGGGACTGTGTTTGTGGTCTCTGCCCCATTCCTGTTTAGGCTGACATTTAAAAGCCTTGTTGCTGGTGTGAGATTTCATGCTTTTAAAATTTTAGACTTCTCTGATTTCTCATCCTTACTGAAAGTTGTGGTAATCAGGTAGTTTTCAGGACACATCTGGATGATTTTATTGTTTATATCAGCAGCAGTACTGGATGATCTCACTTCTTTGCTTGTAATTTCTAGATAGCTTTTCATATCTATGGGAAGAATTTGCTAAGATCTGTTTGATATTTACACTTTTTGATCTATAAGACTGATTTCTGCTCTGCAGAATAGTTTTTCCTTCCCTTCTAAGTTCTGCCTGATGTCATGCTTGAGATTGTTTACCATTCAAAGAAAGCCCTTCTGGCGAGGTGTCCCTGTACCCTGGTACAGGTTGCTGACAGACAGGTTTGATGGGCTCCTGCATCCTTGCATCCTTTTCCAGCCAGGGAAGATCTCCACCACCCCTTCCTCCCAGAGACTGTGCCCTGCCGATTCCAGCTCCAGTGGGTCAGACCCTCTGGCAAAGTGAGAGAGGTACTAGTACCATTTCTACCCATGGGAGGGGAACATGGGACACTGTTACCCTGCAGCATTCGGGTTCTGCAGTGTCTCTCCCCCGATGAGGAATTTTTTCCTGGCTTTCTCACAATAAGATGTGATGTTGCAACAGCAGATCTTGACCAAAGCAGAGCTATAGGGTTGGGAGCAGAACATGTCACTCTTATTTTTAGCATGGACAGCCTGTGAAATGGCAGTGCTCAGGTAACTGCACCAATCCCACACAACAACGAGCCCTGGCTCTTGGGGCTGTTTCCCCTTTCCCGTTCCTCAGGAGCGTTTGGAGCTGAACCACAAATCAGATAACATGCTGGCAGGGCTCTCTATGCCATAGCCCTCTCCACACTCCTGCAGCACCAGCACTGAAGGGACTGGCTGTGTGTCTGTGAAACACACCTGGGAGGGCACAGCAAAGCCTCCCGCCTGCCTGCTGCTGCTCCAGTGCTTGCAGAGTCCCCTGGACACAGCCAGGCAGTGCTGGTGATGGGAACAGCTTTGCTGCACCAAGGGACCAAAATCACAGGGAAACCCCCAAAACCTGGAAGCAGGACCCACCTCACAGCATCCCAGTAGGTGTCCTTCAGCTCCCTGGAGCAAAAACCTTTGGTGAGAACTCAGGTTTCAGGCCTGGCCCCAGGGCCTCCACACACCAAAATACTGTTTTATACCAGTCTTTGCCTTTCCTGCACAGGAGGCGTAAAAATGCTCGGTCTGATGGCTACTCACTCCCATAGAAGCAAGATTCTGGATTACCTTGCAGGCTTTTCCTTTTTGTTTGTTTGTTTGTTTGTTTGTTTGTTTCTCTCAAGCCTAAATTTTGACTGCAGCGTCACTTTGATCATTTGAGGTTGAAGCCATTGTTGGTATTTTTTTCTTTGAAGGGACAGGAAAGTTATATCTTGCTGAAACATAAGCAAAATGCAGTGACTCAGCCCTGCTGCCTGGGGCTGCTGATGGACTGGGGCTGCTGCTCCCCACCACTGTATGTCAGACTCTAGGGCTAGGAAATGGAAAAGATCTGGGGATAACCCTGTTGATGTTCTCACAGATTGCTGCTCCAGTGCTGTGTGGTGGCTGGTAGTTTGTTGTGGCCCAAGCACTGATAACTCATCTGTTCCATTTACGGGAGCACTCAGGGGGCTGAGCTTTAGTTCAGACTAAAGGAAGATGTCAGAAATCCACATAAACTTGTCATACAAACCAGATAATAATCTTTGTCCAAGGTAGAACATATATCTTCAGGGAATCAGAAAACTCCTTGCTCATCTTTGGGTTGCACCGTTAAATATCATGTTGTGAGGCAGATTTTATACTGTGATAGCTAAGTCTTCTCTCACAATATCCAGTATAGGTTTAGCATTAATAATGGAGGACTGTCATGGTAATAAGCGAATATTTATTTATAGATATATTACTATGAGATAGATATATTACTATAGATACATTGCCATAAGATTTTAACTTGCAAAAGTATGTTTTGGTTTTTGTTTTCATAGCGTTCAGTCCACACAACAAAAAATAATACTTAATGCTGTCAGGGATTGTGAAGTCAATTATATTCCCCTTTACAATAAGAAAGAGGAACATGTATTTTTTTTAAAATTTAGCACATAAACAATGGGAGACCTCAATTTGTTCCCTACAAGACAAAAACATTAACTTCATATGGCTCTAGATGCTGTAAGTTTGGCTATATATAGGAATGCCAGCTCTGAGTTCTTTAGTGCAGCTGTTGTATGGTGTTGGCACCAAGTGAGTGGCTATGCAGTGCTTACCTTCTGGCTGGGGTGAAGCCACACAAGTATTTAGTTTAATCAAGTGCCTTGTCTGTGATCCTTCCTTGATTTAAAAACTGTGGGCTTGGGTAGGAAGAAAGTGCTCTGAAATTCTTTGGTTACAAAACAAGAGCAAACAGCATCTCAACAGGTAGTATTTGCTGTTATTATGAGACCTATATACATGGGGCCACACATAGAAAAGCATTCCTTTTCTGTATTTCAGAGTGGACAGTGTGTTTGGAGTCCACTGGAAATTTGACAAGGTGCCCCGTGTTAGCCTGGAGAAAACAAGGATAACAGGTAAATATGAATGAACCTTCACTTTTTTTTTTTTTTTTTCAAAATAATAAAAAATATAATTTTTTGGAACAGGCATTCCTTACAACCAAGGAGATGCGAAGTCCCAGAAGGAGATCCTAAAGCCAAAAGTGTTTTTGAAGACCCTCTGTGCTGTTTCTGAAGAAGAAGGCTTTTTGTTAGCTGAACACCACTTGCCTGGATAGCAAGTGCTGCCTGTCAGGGAGCCTCTTGCTCTCTGAAAATACTTAATTGTAGCATATTTGTTGAGAGCTACAAGGGTGAAACAACACTCACACATGTCCTTAACCAACAGGTGGTTTTTAAGACCAGCTGCTATTTGTCTCTTGTAACATTTCTTGTCTTTGAAAAGTGACTTTAAGAGGCAGAATGAGGGCCAGACAGTGTGCAATGATTAAACTGGTCATGCACACACACACAGCCCTTTTGCTCTGCTTGCAGTGAAACACCAGCAATCCTAGAGCATTAAACAATACACAAAGAAGTAAATTGGGACACAAATCATCAACTTAATGACACGAGTAGTTTCATCCATTTTTATTCCACAGTTGCTCACTGCAGCTTCCCTCACATTGAGCCACCTGCCAAAGTATTGACACTAAGCAGGCAGATCTAGCCTTTGGATGGGGGCTGCTTTCTGTGGTGGGAACAGTAATTTGCTATGTTGCTTGGCCAATGCCTAGGCAGCAGTTTCAGACTGTGACCTGCAGACATGAGAAGGTGACAGGCTTGTAGGGGAAGTCTTTTTAGTCATCACAAAGAAAGTTAATTGTCTCTAGGTTTAAATGAGCAGAACATGGGCTTGCAGTCCCCCGAGGGAAATTTTTTAGAGGTTTACAAGTCAGAAGACACTGGAAGACCATGAAGCCATCCATGATACAGCTATCACCTGGAGGTGCCTGAAGCTGCAATACAATGATGCAAGACTGTAGTCAGAGCTGGAGTCAAGTCAGCAAGGACAGAAGGACAAAATTCAAGTTAATATCAGACCCTTTGGAGGACATTGCTCCTTTTTGGAGGCATGCCTATACCTACAATGATTGCAAATACCTTCGGTGGTTCCATTCCCTCTGCCTCCAAACTTCAGCAGCACCATGGCACTTAACCACTGTCATGCACTACACCTTGTTCATTCCATGACTTGATCTGTGGGTGGCTGTGACTCTTGGCTTGGGTTTGTCTTGGACCTCATAGATATACAGGTGGGGAACACAGAAGAAAATTCTTTAAATTCCTTGGCTGCAAAATAGTAGCAAAATGCATCCAAACAGCAGTTACAATTTGCTAAGCATGCAGAGATCTTAATATAGATGGTAACTCCTGGGACCAGAGAAGATGCTCCAGCAACATCCGCTGCAAACCTCATGAGCAGTGCTAAGTGAAAAGGTGAGAAACATACAGTGAACACACATAAATTCACAGAAATAATGTGCATGGCTTTCTGCATTAATTTTGTCTCATGAGGATTTGTGGCCATCTTCTTTTTGAGACATCTGATGACTTGTACTGAGCAAAAAATCACAATCCCTAAGGGAATAAAATACCCAATGATAACAGAGAATAATGACGAATAATTAGGGTCAAGAGTTCGTCTCTGAAAGCAGAATTTTTCCCACCTATTGTGCAATTTTGGAAAGAAGACGGAATAAATTATCAGCATTATCCAAAGAAGGCCACAGATAGAAGCTGATTTCAGCGGGGATCGAAGACTCCTTGCTTTTAGAGGGAACTTGATTGCAATGTATCGATCGATCGCGATCATGGTGATGATAAGGATGCTCATAGGCATGTTTGTAAAATAGATGTTCTGTATGGCAATACACAGCTGGTCTACAGGATGGTTGTACTTGGTAAAATATATCATGAAAGGCAGCGTAAAGAGCAGGGAACTGTCTGCAATGATGAGGTTGATCATGTACACCTTGGTCTCGGTCCACCTCTTGAGTTTGAAGCAGAAGACCCAGAAGGCAATCATGTTCAGTGGGATCCCCAAAGTGAGCACTGGGATGTAGACAATCAGCTGAAGCAGCGCAATGTCATCCCGCAGCACGCTATTTTCAGTGCTGTTGATCATGCTGGGCCACCTCTGCAAGGAAAGAGTGCAGGCATGACACTGAGCCTGGCAACAGTTCCTCTGGGCTGCTCCTGCTGCCGTGCCCCCCCTCTCACAGCTCTGCAGCTCTCATGCACCTCATATGTAGGCAGCCTCTGGAGGCATTTGGTGGCTCATCAGCACCATCAGTCCCTCAGCCATCAAAGTTACACTTGCTGCTAGATAACAAAAACACAGACAACCCTCTCTTGCAGCTGCTGGTGGGTTAAGCCTGCCTCACCTTCCCTCCAGTCCTGGGTAATAGCAAAGAGTCTGTAAAGCAGAATGATAATTTTTGTTGTCTTGCCTTTGTTATGATTATCAGAGAGCCACTGCCTTTAGGGCAGACCACAGCAGAGCTGGGCAGCATTGCCCATTTGCCCTCCAAGGCCCTTGTTTTTCTGCTGAAGGCACCCCATGGATTTGCTCTGGGTCTTGCCAGGCCTGAGAACCTCCTCAGGACTTGAATCCTTCCAGGTGTGGGTAGCTCAGGTGGCTGTAGCCCCAGAGGCAGTGGGAACACTGCTGCAGGCTGGTGGGTGGGTGCCTGCTGTGTACAGGCTGCCCCTAGGCATGAATCCACTCTTCTCGCTGCAGGGTGCTGGGGGGGAACATTTCAGTGTGAGTACCACCAGCCCTGGCACATAACAAGTCTCCAGAGAAAGAAGGGAAAGTGAGAACAGGTGTCTGATCTCAGCCTTCAAAGGTAGGAAGCCAAAATTCTGCTAGAGCAGAAAACACAAATCTGCAAACTTAGACTACCTTATGGTATTCCTTTAAATATTTCAGGGCATCTGCTACCAGCAAGGAGGATGAATTAGACTTTGTCTGCAGCTCATAAAGGAAGTGTTTACAATGAGGCGGGCATGGAAAATGCCCAGGTTCCTGCAATCTCTTACAAATACATTGCCTCATAAGTCAGCAGCTTCTAAACTTTAACATGAAAACTGAAGTGAAACTGTCTGATTGCATGAAATAAGTGAACTGCTTTTAGTGTCCAAGATGGGGAGACATATCTGGCAACCAAAGAGGAAAGCACAGCACCTGCCCTAGCACCAGAACTGGCATGGCATTACTGAACCACCAGGACGCAGTCATTTTTAGGGTAGAATTTATGGAGCAACTAGGATACAACCATCGTCCTAGTGCTCTTGGGCTTTCAACCACACAGGCTCTTGGCTTAACTCCCCTTACAGTGGTTACTCTGCAGCTGTTCCCTTTCAGCCTATTGTGGTCACTTTGCAGTGACAAAGCCAATCTCTGCACGCATACCACTGCCCCGAGGAGCAGCTGAGCCCCCTGGGCTGGGCATCCCAGCCCCCTCGAAACCACCACATACACACAGAGCCCAGGGTGTTTCCCAAGGTGTGTGCCACAGCGTGCCCGGAGCCAGGTGTGCCCACACTCATGGAAGAGGCATGGGAAAGAGCACTGCTGTGACACTGCAGCAGGGGATGAAGACACCCCCAATAATGGCACACGTAGCTGCCCAACAGTGCGTCCTGACAGTCTCTGTGAAAGCAGGAGAACACCAAGGTACCTGTGTTCAGCTGGGGACTGACCTCTGCGTTCACAAGGAGGAGCCCAGGCTAGAGGTGAGAAAGCACACCCTGAAGCCCAGAGCAGAGCACACTGCCTCACACAGGTGTGGGGAGAATGAAAAACCATTACCTGCTTCTTGTGAGGCCGTCAGGTGGGGTTAGTCCTCTGAAAGCTTGCAGAATAGACACGGGGAAGGCGATTCGTGGGTGCCAGAGGTGTCGGTGCAGGGCACAGCTGTCCCAGAGCCCGCTGTCACAGCTCAGCAGCGCTGAAACTCAGGAATGAGCTCGGTTGTACCAAACCCGCTTCATTTATCACCTCTTCGGGCTGATGGAATCTCTGGTGCCCTCTGTTGTTCCACTCAGTGCTTCACCTCCAGTTCTTCCATCCGAAGGGCACTCCCCCTCCTCGCCTCACACAAGCTGGCAATTAAAATTTAATATTTTCAGTCATGGGAAAACAATTTCTGAAATAAACCCCATAATGGTTGGATGGCAGCAGCAGGTTCCCCAGGGAGTCCAGTAGCCTGTGCAGCCTCTGGTGTGGTTGCAGAGCGTGCCTTGGGCAGGCAGAACTGTGGGGACAAGGACCTTCCCCAGGGGGAAGCGACAGTGACAGTGAGGCCAGGGCACGGCGAATCAGCGTGCTGACCTTTGTTGGCTTTACAAGTAAGGTGACAGACAGTATGGGCTGGCTTGCACAGCCTTTGGTGGCTTTACAAGTAAGGTGACAGATGCTATGGGCTGGCTTGCCCTCTGTGCAGCAAGCAGGTGTGTAACACTGTTCATCAGCATCACCGGGAGCCTTTAGAAATATGGTTAAGGGTGTGACCCGGTGATATTTTATAGGCATTTGGATGGGTTTTGCTGTCCAGTGGCTACAGCAGTTGCAGTGCCATCTGTGTGAGCCAGCTGACAGGATTCTTCCCGTTAATTCATGTCTCTGGAGCTCACGGTCTCGAAGGTGACAACAGCAGACTGAGCATCAGCTGTGGGTCACTGAAGGCAGATGTGGGTCACAGGGGAAGATGCGTAAGTGGGCAGGAAAGACTCCTCCACACTGTCTCCTGGAACACTGTGAGTATTGCTGGTGTAGAACTCAGGGCTGTTTTGGACATTTTTCAGTATTCAGAGAAGAAAAAGACCTAGTTCTATGGAGCACTTGAGTAACACATAGGGAGTTAATCCACTCCTACCACCCCTGACTTTTCCAGGCTGCTGACTCAAGGAAAAATGCATTTTCCCAATGGAAATGTCAGTGGTATTGATGTGGGCAGGCTGTGGAAACCCAGACCCACCTGTCTCCATCTGGGTGTGTTCAGCCGAGGGGGTGATTCTCTGACCCTGAGCTGTGGCTGGGAGAGTGAACCTGGGAGCCATCCTGGTGCCATATAAAAGCAGGGAACAGCAATGCACAGGTGGCAAATGCCTAGGCAGCATTAAAACAGCTTCCCCACGGGTGGGAGCAACATCCCCTCGGGGATGGCTGCTCTAAAGAGGTGTCTCTGTGCCAGGGCTCAGCCGTGCAGCTGGAGCAGAGCCAGCAGGAGGACTCAGCTCTGAAATCTGGACCCTGTGCCTTTATGGCATGGTCAAGTCTTGTTTTCACTCTAAAAGTGTTCCTTCACACCTGTCTGACCTGTTGAGTCAGGAGAGTCCAGGTTGTTTTGTAGGGTCATATAGTTGGAAATGTGCTGGTACCACCTGAACCCACCCCCAGCCCCCTTCCTGCCAAAGGAGTATGACACAAAATTAACTGGATTATTTTAATAATTCAAACAACCTGAAATACACAATGAAGTAAAACATTAGGTATTCTTTTGTACATGTTTGCAATAAGGATCAATTGTCTTTAGCTGCAAAATGAACTAAAACAGGGAGACATACAAGGGTCACCTGTCTTCCTGTAAGAGTAACAAGCAGGTGCTAGAAGGCAGGAGACATGTTAATAATTACATACACATATCTCTGTGACCTATTTGTTTAATAGAAACATGGAGTATAAATTGCGATTGACACAGTACCACTAAACCTAATAAAGACTCACTAGAGAGAAAGAACAGTAGTTATCCCAATAGTGCTGAAGCTGCATTTTCTCTTGATGTTACAGATGTTGGGGGAGGGGTTGGGTTTGTGGGTTTTGTCCCCCTTTTTCTTTTAGCAAGGGTGTATCTGTAAGGGGTTGAATTTGATCTGTTTTTTCAGTGCTGGGTCTGGGCAGTGGAAGGGCTTCACGGAACTCCTTGGTCACAAAGTAGTAGCAGATGCTATCGAGGCAGCAGTTGGACGTGGCAATGCACCTCATCACAGAGAAGAGGTTCTTCATAACACACAGCAGGAAACAGGTAGCTCCGAAGCTCTCCATTATGAACCTGGCAAGCAGCCCAAGATAGGCTGGCAGAAAACATATTAGAAACACAATCAGATTTGCGTAAATAATGTGTACGGCTTTCTGGACTGATTCCTCCTCTGGCGAATTTGTGTTCAGATGTTTCTTAAGATTCCGGATTACTTCTGTGGAGCAAAATATCAAGATTGCAAACGGGAGAGTGAAAACGAAGAAAACGGCAAGCAGGGTGAGAGCAGCAGGTGTGGTGGTGTAGGTCTGGAAGCAGAGAGCAGCGTGTCTCTTCCAGAGCTGTAAGGTGGCACCGATTATCACAAAGACCCACAGAAGCCCACAGAGAAGGGCAGCCTTTGATGGAGACCTGAAGGTCCTGGCTTTCAAGGGGTGCTTTATGGCAACGTATCGGTCAATGGAGATAAATGAAATGATGTAGATGCTCACTACCATGTTGATAAAATACATTGCCTCTATAAACTGGCAGAGTTCACCTCGGGTTGACTTATTCCAGAGCAAATAAGCCATGAAAGGCAAGGTGCAGATGACAAAAAAATCTGCAAAGACTAAATTGATTACATACACCCTGGTTTCTGTCCACTTCTTTATCTTGCAGAAGAACACCCAAAGGGCGAGGCTATTAAATAATGCTCCAAAAAAGAAAATGAGGTTATACAGAGCAAATTCAATGAGGCGAACATGGTGATGCAGTTCTAGATTTGAGGCATTGCAGCTGTTAGACACATTCATTGTCTTGAGTTTTAGATGTTGTATGATGCTCTGAGACCTGAAATGGGAAAAGACATGGTAAGACCTCTTAATTGATGCATGGTTTCTATAAAAAGGCCCTTTTAAAGAAATATTTCCTTTGTTATGAATGTGAGTTTGAGTTTACAGAGCTGTCCTTCTAAGTCAACCTGTGTTATCATTTGGCATCCTTTGTCAAGCTTTATTTATATTCACTCAGCCTGTGAATAAGTATCCCAAGATACACTTCCAGTAGGACTTGTCAGATGACCTTTATTAAATAGGGAGATCTGGAAGTATTGGGGGGGGGAGGAAAAACAGCACTTAGAAGAGCCTCCATAAGTAGTGGGGACATTCTGTGACAATACGAACACCAACTCCTTAAGCCAACCTGTGCAGATGAGGTAAAATTACCCTCAGCTTGGTGTAGATCTAGGCAGGAATTGCAGCAACCAAAGCTAAAGCCACACACAACCCATGAGCAAAAGCTCTTCTATCAGCTCTCCTGGCCTGGGAGACAGATCAGGGGGTGAAGGGCTATAAATTCATAGAAGATGTCACTTGGTAGACATCCTCATGGTCTGCTCCATCTGGAGAGGCATCTGAGCCTTTGGACTGCCTTGTGAACCTGGAGCTCCTTCTCCAAGCTGAGGAAAACAGAGCTGAACCTGAGTTCCTGCATTCCAAGGGAATGCTTGAAACCCTAAGGGAGAGAACGAGGTATCCTGCTCTCCACCTTGTCGGGAGGGGAGTGGGGAGTGGAAGGATTAACCTGATTTTAAGCCCATTTGTTCAGGAAAGAGTACGAGTCTGCAGATGCAAAGCAGAAAGACCAATGTGAAAGAGGGAACATGGAATTTACCATTAAGGGCTTCATTAGATGGATCCAGCTCATGGCAGGCATCCCGTTACCCTCGGAAATCCATGAGATATATAAGTGGTAGCTACTGAGCCTCCCTCACACTGGCTGCAAGATGTTTCACAATAGTATTGGTTGTGTGAAGAGTGTGAGTTCATGGGCTGATAAAAATCAACTTTCATCAGACCCCATCCTGTACCGAGTCGCTTTATGTGATGTTCACACGGAACAATTCTCTGAACTGGTGATTCTGAGTATATATCACTGAATTTCTGCTTGTGCCTAAATGCACTCCGGAAAAAAAATAAACTTTTAATTTAAGATAAGTTTTTTACTACTCTGCCAGTGGAGTGACGTGGTAAGAGGTCTTGTGAAGTCCCACAGCTTTCAGAGATACGGGAGGGGACACCATGTCTGCCTGGTTAAGCAGTTATTTGCCTCTACAAGCAATACAGACCCTGTGGCCAGCTAGTGAAGGCACTGCCTGCAAATGTGAATGAATTCAGAATTCAGTTCTGAAGTGACTGAAAAACACACCAACAACTCAAGTGCTAGGAGGATATGTAGGTGTCTTGGGCACTAGCAGGTACTGTGACTCCTTTGTAGAGCTCTCTGCCAGTTCTGGGTTTCCCAACAGAGCCTTGCTGCTCACTGCCTGCACCCTGGAAGGAAGGTGACAGTGTCACCTGAGGAAACCCTCTCTGAACTACAGTCAGCAGCAGGGAACTGCCACACCATTATGCTCACTAATGGCACGAGGCAGAACTTTGCTGGCACACCCGATGCCCTGGTCTGCAACGCCAGCAGCAGCCTCTGTGCTGAAGTATAGCACAGGCAAAGCAGAGCTTTTGGGCTCTGCAGCGTGAAAGGGCTCTTGTCAACGTTATCTTTGAAGCAGGAGATGTGGCTCAAATACAGTTCCCAGCATCAGAGCTCATAAGTGCTCCAGGGCACGAGACAACCCAGAGGCTGGGAAGAGGTTGGAGGAAAAAAAGCAGAGGGTTTAAAGACAGATAGATAGCATTGATAGGGCATTGAGCAAAACGTATCTTTAAAGAGATGCATCTTGACAAACTAGCATATCCTGTGGCTCCTGGAAATGCTTAAAGTGGGGTAGATGAAAACCCTGAAGCACCAGAGGGGCTAGGCAGCAACCTACAGCTCTGAGAAAAGGATGGAGGCAGCCGTAAAACAACATCTTGCTGCTGGAGGAGGACCAGGTATAGGCTGAGGCTTAAAAGTACTGTGCAGTGTCCTGCTTTCCCCCACCACAGAGCTGGTGAGCAGCTGTCCTCCACCGTGAAAGCTGGTGACCATCTGGGGAGGAAGGCCAGGGCTGGGCTCACTTCCTCCAGCAGCTCAAGAAGTAGCAAGCTCCTGCAGGACCCTTGCCAGAGAGGCTGGAGGAAGAGATGCAAGGCAGAGGCTGAAGGCACAGTGGATGTTCCAGTAACACTGTGGTGGCAAGCATCCAGTGTTTTTCCCAATGGGAAAACAGCTGCACTGAAGGGGCAGTCTTTTGTGTAAAATCCTCATCCTTCCTTCTAGGGGGAGCTCAGAAGTGAGCAGGCACCAGGGAGCTGAAGGGTGAATGTGGTGGATGGGATGATTGCATGACAGCATGGGAGCCATGCTGGGCAACGGAGGGGACCTGGACCTGAGCAGAGGGAGAGGAAGAAGGAAAATGGGATGTGAAGTGTGGGGTATAGCATGACATCTTCAGCATCAACTGCCTTCAAACCTGCCATCTCTGTGGCAACAGCCCTGATTGTCACCAAGACTCCTACAAATTAAATGGACAGCTGTCAGCAAAGATCTAATGAAGATGCAGCACAGGTATGAGAACAGGCTTGGAGAGGGCAGTACTTCCCAGGGATGTTACTATACCCACAGCACTGCTGAGCAGGCCCTGGGCAGTGCCCTGCCCTGGGGGGAAGCATGGCCAGAGAGTGAGCAGAAAAACTGCCTCTGTGGCAGAGGAGACCCAGGTGAGGGTCCTGCCATGGCACTGAAGTGAGGGGCTCTTCCCCTGCTTGCAAATAGCATAAAGAAATCTGCAAACTGCCTGCACCAGCCTTGCTGCTGTTGTCCACAGCTCTCTCACATGCAGGGATCTAAGGCACAGCACTCTTTTCTCTTCTGTTTTGAGACTTGTGTTCTTTCAGGCTCGTCTATCACTGCATCCCTTGAAAACTATAATGTAGTCACGCTAACCATGTTCTGCTTTGAGAGACCCTGGAAAGGAATGCAAGGGTTCAACTTAGACAAAAAAACCCCTTTCGAAATTACTCATTTCCTGTGTTGGGGTGAATTTAACTTCCAGTTCCCAGCTGGTGCTGGGAAGTGTGCTGTGATATTCCAAATAAAGCACCCAGAGAATACCTTGAAGAAAGAACAGAAATTGAAAAGCTCAGAGGTCACAACCTAAGTCTGCATCACAGGGACCTCACTGCCCTGCAGAAGCCACACGTCCAAGCCTCCTCTGCCTCCCCCCAGGCACAGCAGGACTTCACAGAGAGCAAGACGAGGAAACAAAGCGATGTTACCTGTAGATTTAACGTGACACAGTCAGCAGTGGGTCCCAGATGAAGCAGGGCATGTGGGGTCTGTGCAGCCACACACCCCGGCCAGGACGAGCACGGCCAGTCGGTGGGGCTGGAGGAGCAGCACGGGCTGCATGTGCAGGGCAGGTGCCTGGCACCAACAGCTCCCTGGTACTTGAGGGTTCCCACAGCACCTCCTCCTTCTACGTAAGAGAGGATGCCAATCTGCCGACCAAGTCAATGCTGTCAATACTTTACAATGAGCTCTAGCACCTTATTTCTCCTTTCTAAAAGGGTGTGTTCTATGGCTAACAGCGGTATGCGGCAGCTGTGCATTTGAAATGCTGTGCTGAAATCTAAGCTAAGCAAGGCCAGGAAGATGAGATACGTGGCATCAGAACACCCCGTGCAGCTGGAGGTACAGGGCCTTTCAACTGAGTGTTGAGTTGAGTCATGCTTGCACAGCTCTGGGCACGGAGGTGGGCATGCAGAGCTGCTTGGCATGTAGTGTGGGCTCTCTCTAGGCTGCAGAAAGCCTCCCCAGTCCTCATCAAAAGAGAATTGTTGCCCCCAAACAGTCCCTTGGGATGGGTTTGGTGCCTGGGGCAGGGACGGAGCAGAAGATGGCCATGATGGAGCCACTGTTAGGGCTCTGGCCTGCACTCCTGTTTGAGCACAGGTACAGCCAAAACATCCGAGAGCTTCAGCCTGGTGACTAAACCAGGGCCTTGGCACCTCACGTGGGTGGCAAAGAGCTTCACTTGTCAGACTCTGCATTGGCAGGAGTGGAGGGGGCAGACAGAGCTGTAAGCCCCAAAGGGCTGAGTAATGGGCTATTTAATTGGTGTCAATAACCAGCATGCAATATAACTAGTGAGGAATCACCTCACTGCACAGTCCCCCTATAGTACCTGACCAGCTGTGACACTTCTGTGTTGCAGTGATGCCAGTGGTGGTTGGCTGTGCTTAAATGAGCACAGTGGGTACTCTCCTGGCCATGTGAGCTGTGAGAGAAGAGAAGACTGCTGACTCGAGCTCGGGCACTCAGGCACTGCTGTGGTGACTGAAGGATGGCAGGATGCTGACATGGCTCCAGTGCCCCTGGTTTGGGAGGCAGCAGGTGGCATCAGGCAGAGGAAGCACTGCAACACATGCTGTCAGGCAAGGCTGCGCAGGGGAGAGGACCAGAGAGAGGATCCTGAAGATAAGACCCACTAGCTCTGCTCCACCACACGGCTTATGCAACTTGCAGTCTTCCTATAACCACAGAGATGTGCGTGCTGATCACAGCCCTCAGGAGGCAAACAAGCATCCAATGTCCTGGGTGTATCTGTCACGAAGGAGAAACAATCAGTGTGTAAAGCAGGAGCCAAGTCAAATGCCTCTGAACCACACACTGATAAGACCCTCAGATATCATCTGGCATTTGTGAGGTGCTGTGTTAGAAGAGGACAGGGGAGCATGCTGACATGAAACAATGCAGTGGCTCTTTGGGTTCCAGAACAAAACAGGGGCCAAAGGGTCACTGCCGGTGTTTAAGGCCAGGAAAGACCTGTGTGAAGAGCCACAAAGGAAAGGCTGCAGGAGCTGTTTGCCTGTGGCAGCTGCAGCTCCATTTCCCAGAGAGGCTGGTTCTGTGCGTTATTTTTGAGTGAGAACCCAGGATGATGGGCTTGTTCACAGAGTTATGGAGGCTGGAAGGAACCTCTTGAGGTTTGCTCTGAACCTTTTCTCAGTGCCCATTGTCTGGAACCATGTCCAGTCCAGTTTTGAATAGCTCCACAAATTCTCTGGGCAACCTTTTCCACTGCTTGATCATTCTGAGAGTAAACATTTTTTCTTATGTCTAATTAGACTTTTCTGAGCAAATACCTCCCAGTGTCTTTGAGAGGAGTGTGTTTCAGGGTGGCAGTGTGCTTCAGTGTCTGATGGGATGGCCTGATGCATCAAAGCACGGTGATGCTTTCACCTTTCAGGTGAAACTTGTTCATAAGTGTGTTTGTGTCCATAGAGTGTGAGACAGCATCGAGAAGAGTCTCATGAGTGCCAGCTTTGCAGAAACGTAGCTGTCAGCCCTGGCAGCCAGACTGCACCTTCCTGAGAGCCCAGCGCTGGGGACATCCCACCCATGGGACCACCCGATGGGACAGACACCCAGCACAGGGAGAGGCCATGGAAGAAACCCTGCCCGTTGCCTAAGTCATCACTGAGAGGGCTGTCAGCAGGGTCCATCTGAGCTCTGTCATCCACGTGCAGGCCTTAGCAGGACAGGTGAGAGACAAGCTGGCTGAGGATGCATCTTTTCACCTCTGAGAAACAGAAATTCAGGGGGTGCTACAGTCCAAAACCAGGCTGCAAAGGGACATGCACCTCCCACTGGCCTTGCTGCCAGAGAACAGGCTGTCCAGCCTCCACCATGTGAGGCAAAAAGCCCTGAGTAGCTCCCATGTGGTTTGGTGTCCCCCCGAGATGAAGACAACAGGGTCACCTGTCCTAGCACTGAGCTCCAAGGACCGGCTGTGCTGGGATCCATCCCTGGCTGGGCTCACATGTGCTGCCTGCTGCCCAGGAGCTCTGTCCCCTCACAGGATGGGGGCAACAGGCTGTCTCCAGGGGACAGACCCTCCCAGCCCTGTGCTGGGCAGCAGCACTCATGGTTTTGTGTCACCTTTGGCAAGTGGAAGAGTTGAGCCCCTCCAGAGACGGTGACTTTAAAGGTGCTGAAACAGCCCTATGTGCCACCAGGACCTGCAGAGGCTGCAGTTCATGGTGGGGTATAAGAAGTTCCAGTGCTAGAAGGAGATGGAACTCAGCCCTTGGAGGAGAGAGAAGGGAAGGAGGAGTGTTCCATGGCAGAGAAGGGGACGTGCATGTGAGAAGCAGCTGATTTGGAGCTAGGTGACCCAGCAAAGAGCCCTAAAGAGCGGAGTAAGCCAGGAGGGTGGGGTGGCTGGGGACAGAGATAGATACAGGCTGGCCATAGAGTCAAGACTGATGAGGTCCACCACTGGAAAGGGACAGGGGACACAAAGACATGGCAGTAGAGGACCTCTTGGACTGTGGCAGCCAAACAGCACTGGGAGAAGGTAGGTCTGTGGCAGTAAGGCCAGTGGCACCTGCCTGCAACAGAATGTCCAGCCTGGACAGAAGGGTTTGTTTGCTCAAGGATGACAGGAGAATGTTGCACATGCTGGATCCTCCTGAGGACCTAGCATTTTTCACCACTGTCCTACCAGATCTTCGTGCTGGAGGATGCTAAGCTGACACAGGTTGCATCTGTTTGTATTTTGCTGAAGTATAGGACACTAAGCAGGACCAGGTGATGTGGTTTTAGTTGTGGTGTGACACAAGAGCAACGCCTACATAGCATGCTGCAAACCTTCACGAGCCAGCCTGGGTGACATTTGAAGACACCACCTTTTCCACGGTAGCAAGGCAAAAACACTCTTAAAATTAGTTTGGGGTTTGTTTCTTTTCCTTCCCACCCCTAAACCGCTACCTCTCTTTCTATATTATCCATTTGAAAGGTCACTTTTGTGTGCAATCCTTTGTGTGTGGAAGGTCTTCACCTTCATTAATATTCCAAATTCAAAGCTTAATTTATTTACAGTTTACGTTTTCACGTCCAAGAAGGATGAAAACAGAGGTGAAATAGGGATGGCAGTATTTGTACTGCCAGCCATGCTTCATTCAAGGTGAGCTGCTGCACTGACTCACTCGTACAATGCTGGACAAACACATCCTATGGGTGCCTCTTCTTTGAGTGAATTTCACACATAACCTGCACACACTGGAATGGATCCTTAGTGCTCTTTAGGCTCAACACCAACCTATCCAACCTTGTTATATTGATGGTATAGACTCACATCATCAATTTCTTGAGCTTAAAAAAACCCTTTTGCTCTCTCTCTCCCTCCCTAAGAATCATTTTATTTCTGAGTGCCTTGTGCTTGAGTGGAGACATCTAATGTTTTAAGGGCTCTGACAGATTTTTTTATCTCTTTCCCTCAACCACAAGACACTCAAAAAAAAAAAAAAAAAAGGAAGAAAATGAAAAAAATGGGAGTTGCTAATGGGAAACAAGAGAGAAGAGTGGAGGTAGATCTGGTAATTCTCTGACCTTGTCTGTTCCCAGGAGAGCAAATCAATTTGTCCTCGGCTTTCACCACCAATCTGTAATTTGTCTGTAGTTATCCTCTCCATTTCTGCACTTGAACAGAGGCACTTTCAGACTGGGAGGAGCATCACTCCTGCAATGTAACCAGTGTTAGAGGCTTTTGCTTATATTTTTGGACTTTGCCTATAGAACTGCTTTGTTCCTAGTCTTCTAGGCATTACTAGCATAGATTAGATTGAAATATATATATACTGGTTTCCTGAAATAGAGGTGTTCCTAAAACTCACTGGATTCATCTCCCTTCTTCCCCCACTCTTACTTTTCCACTCGTCTTCTAAATTACATGACACTTTGTTTTTCATAAATACAGATGAGGACAAGCAGCTTATCTGAGAGGCTTTTCCCTTCCAGAAATGTCTCCATTGCCCCATGTGGGGGTATCTTCTCCAGGACATCCACGCAGCCCTTGCCACTGCAGCCAGCACAGCACTGCTCATGGGCATGAGCTAAGCCAGAGCTAAGGGCCACACACAGGCACACACAGTGGAACAGACAGAAACAGCACAGGAAAAGAGCCAAAACTTAATGATGGAGGGCCATTTTCTCATTGTCACAGTCACTCCTCACGGTCCCACACCCTTGAGTGTTCCTTCCTTAATGAACAATGACCATACCCTGCCATGCAGATTCAATACATTATTAAACTGTGAAACTTTTGCTGCAGGAGACCAGAGGCAGGGAAGCCATCAAAGGGTTCACAGAGATATGGGAAGGAATTTTTCAGAAAGAAAATTATCCCGTCATTTAAGAACTAGAAATAACTTGGCAAAGGAGAGGTGACAAATTAAATTCAAATCCATCTCACCTCATTTGGAAAGATGATGATGAGTCTCTACCAAAAAGATGCTGTTACATCTGATCTATTTCTGTTTCCTGAAATTGAAATCAAGTTTAGGAATACAGTTTAATAAATGGAAATTTAGTAACAGCTCGTTCAGCCTTTGACTCAGTATTTCCAGAAGGCAGAGTTAACTGATGAGAGTTATCTGACTAGAGAGGGAGGTTTGGCAGAGATTACTCTTGCCAAGGAGTGATATTTTAATTTCTTCTTCATTACTGCATACCTGAAACTCACTCCTGTCTTTGCTGGAGAGAGGAGCCGTGCACAGGAAGGCAGCAGATAAGCAAAAAAATCACAGAACAGCATGAAAAAAGCAAAATAGAGCATGGCAGCCTTGTTAGCAATACGGCAGAGATGGTTGATAAAGCACCAGTGTCCCAGCACGGCAGGAGAGCTGCCTGCACACAGCCTGGCAGGGCTGGGGCTGGGCTCCTCAACAGGCTGCACCCAAGGCAACCTGGAAACCAGTTCTTAGTGCATGGCCCCTGAAGGTCCAGCAGTCAGGGACAGCCCCCTGCCAGGGGCAGGCTGGCACGGAGCAGTCACTGGATGGTGATCTCTGCCTGATCACCCAAACATCTCAGGTGACCTGTACCTGTACCAGACGTGCTGTCAGCGACACTACAAACTCCAACATGTGAGGTCCTATCCAGGCTCGAGCACAGCACGGGGTTCCAAACTGTATGTGAGGCATAAGCTGTGCCCAGCTAACCAGGCAGCAGCAGGTGGATGTGCCAGGACTGTGCTGAAGGGCTTAGGCACAGTGTTTATCTCTCCCGCTTGAACCTCACCCCACACAAGCACCGTAAGCACCTGTCCCAGTTCCAGGGAACATCAATGTCTCATCAAGGATTAGATGGCTACTATTGCAGCAACACATCATCAGTAGGGTAAACCTAACCTGTCTTGTGATGGTCTTGTGTCTAAATCCTTGTATCCTACCAGAGATACACAAGATCTGTCAATAGCTCCAAAGCACTGGGGGAAAGGACAACCAGCTAATGATGACAAATGGGTTTTGCCTTCCTGTACATGCTACTGAGCATTCAACTTAATTAAACTGTGCAATTGGAATAACAGGACTGAAAGCAAATTGCATTACCCTGAGACTGCTGGGTGGTGTGAGCTATAGATCCACCTGTGCAGTTATAGAAAATGTAATATGTCAGTGATGGGATTGATCAGTAACCTTTGCAGGGCTGCCTTTTAGAGTAAAAAATTAAGTTGTTCATGTTTGTTTTGCTTTTCAGGCCAGGGAAGAACATAAGCATATCTATAAATGTTAACCTTTCCCTTTTCCATAGCTCTGTTGAAATATTATACTGAGGGAATAAAACAGAAGAGCAAAGAGCATGAACTTGGCTGATCAGCACAGACTCTCAGAGTTCCCCCTTGCACAGAGATGAAGCAAGGAAAATGTGGTTTGATAAGTTTGGCTCCAGTCTCTGATGGTGGAATTTGATTTTGAGCTTGGACATCTTGGCTTCCAGCATCTCCCAGTTAAAACACATTTAAAGCAAAGCACCCACAGAGACCTAATGATTTGCACTGAGGCATTTTTCTTCTCACTTAATCACTCTGTGTTATCCAACCATTCATCACTGGAGAGAATTTAACACAGCACAACATTTACAAGCCCCTGGCCTCAGGCCATAGACAGCATTTTGCCCCATATCCTGACAACAGCTCTGCCACCATACACGTGCCCTCCATGGGCCTCCCACTTCAAGACCCCCTGTTTAGGAAAAAAAAAAAAGAAACAAAATTTTGTCAGGAAACTTGGCCAAAAAGACACCGTCCAGTGGTGGTGGCTGCTCTCCCTCCCGGCCCTGAGAGAGCAGGGGGCTGTGCAGAACAGTGAGCTGTGGTCATCAGGGAGCACATGAGGAGGGAAGAATGAGAACCCCATAAAGTTGTGCTGGATCCCATTTAACTGAGAAGTCCATTGGGTGGCTGGGGCTGTGTCTGTTTTGCTCCATTACATTTATCCTCTGTGATAGCCTTTCACCACAGCCTCCGACTCAGAAGAGCAGCAGATTTCTCCACAGCCTCTTTGTGCAAATATCTGACCACAATGTGTGTTTCAGATGACAGTGATACAGCCCCTGAGCCTGCAGATAAACAGCAATGCACCTTCTCACGCCTTCAATGCCATCCTCTGCCTATTTAGGGCAGGGCTTCACTTGGGGCTAGTCAAGTGACTTCTAGATCTGCCCAAGTTTTGTTGTTACAATAGTGACAGTAGCCTCTTACTTGGGTCACTGCCCTTTACCTCTCCATAATTTTAATTATTGGAATACTTTGTATAGTTTAAAAGATTCATTTATCACAATATTCATGGTTTTGGAGAAGGAAAGACCTCTCATGGGAGATTGATCCTCAGGATACAACACAGGCATCTCCTGACTTTCTTATCTAGCAGGGCCTGTCACTGAAACCCAAGCAAAACTGTGTCCTTTCAGGGAAAGAAACAGGGAAGAGGGAAGAAATAATTTGCTCAACTTGCTTATGTGCTTAATAAACCCAGTCATAGTTCCTCCTTTTCCTTCCATTCAATTACATTAATCTCACTGAAAACCTTCTGTCACAGGCAATCTTTCCTTGATTTGCTTTCCTGATTGTGGATCACTGCATTATTTTTCCTCTAAACAGTGGTCGATTTTCCTTTTGCTCGCAGCCTATTTTGCAGTAGCTCTGTGGGGAACTAATACTATTTTTCTAATCATCCTATTAGATGTTGTAACAACCCAGGTGACCAGAAGATTATATTTAGGAGAAAATAGTGTCTGACCTGGGTGTCTGAAGGTAATTTTTTAACTTTGTTTCATCATTTCCAGCCTAGTCAATTTTTAAGTGCAAGAGTTTGCATCTGCTCCAAAATTCAGATTGTCACCACAGTGTGTGGGCAGGTTCTCGTGACAGTGGCATTTCCTCTTGACGTTTGAGTGCTTACAGTTCCCACGGCCTCAAGACCCTCTCCAGGGAAAGGTTCAGCACCTCCTTGGCAGGGCAGCAGGCACCTGTACCAGCACAGGACCACCTGAAGTCCTAAACCTGGTCCAGCCTGCTTTTAGGTGCTACACCTACTTATCAAAAGTCATTCCTGGCTGAAACAGCTTGGGGTTTAAAATTCCCCATCCTGCAAACACCGGCATCACCAACATCAGTCAAAACACAACACAAGCAGCTCTACCTGTGAGCAGTATCAGGCTGTGTCCCTGCTGAAGCTCATCTTTGTACCTTGACCTAAAGGGCTTTGCTGACACCGATGTTAAATTTGGCTGGGGGAACTGAGGCTCAAATTGTTCTTAATGTGGCCAAAGAAGAGAAAAAGGCTCCTTTGGGGTATTAAGGTCTATATGGCACGTGTCCCCCTTAACACCATAAGAATCGGATGTGAATAACACCACGATGTGGGCAAGTTCCCACTTGTATTTCAATGATTTGAACTGGTTTTTTATGAGAACAGTGGGTATGACATCTCCAACACAGGCTGCTCTGGTGTGGCTGATGGCAGGACCCTCAGCACAGCAAGGGCCTGTGGTGAGGGTGTCATTTATGCAGACCTGCTGGAGGACATCTTAAATATTTGCATTGGACAGAACAAATTAAACAGCAGATCCAGACTGATTCTCAGCACCTGGCTGTGCATAGCTGAGTGCCCCAGGACACCCTGGTTGTTCAGCACCTACCCCTAAACCTTTGCTTGCTGCTGTGGCACTCATGCACCCTTCAAAGGGGAAAGGGGCAGCTGACACCAGGCTCAACTTATTCACCTGGGTTTTGCAGCCAGGAGGGTAAAGAGGTGAGTGGGTAGTCTGGTAACCTACCAAATGGCCTTGCCTAAGTGGCAGCTGGGAGGTTTTTTAGTGAGCCACATCCAGAGGCAGTGCCCCCCCGAGCTCCCAGCCCTGTCCTGCCTGGAGCCAGCACTGTGCTGCACCCATGGCACCAGGACACCCATGAGCACCAGCAGCATCAGATGGCTGAGAGACTCCCTCTGTATTTGCCCTTCTCCTAGTCTGAAAAAATACAGTTTCTGGAAATGTCTGTAACATGCAGAGCACAGAGACGTCTGTGGCTTTTAGCACATCCCAGGAGCCTTAATAGGCCTTGAAAAAAGAGATTGAGAAAAAGTCATTAAGCTTTTCCTTTGGTTTCCACAGCTTATTAGCTACCACCTTCTTTGACAATCTCTTTCATGACTCATCATAGGGCAAATAGTGCAAACAAACTGCTGTAAATGCTGGAACCTTCCTGCACTGGCTTGGTGCTGCCCTGGCTGCCCTCTCGCTGGGGGTGCTGCCTCAAATCCAGCCTGGCTGCACGAGCCAGGGTCCCCTAGACCCTGAGAGGGGAGAAATGACACTTTCTGCACCCCAAAACCTAACCAGCTGCCACTGCCAAGGTGTGACTGGTGGCTTAACAGCAGGGAAATGCCTTGCAATGTGGAGTCCTGCTGGAGGAGAGGACAGAGGGGGCTTTTCAAGGGCCTCATGTAGCATCAGGGGCTATTTAGAGAACAAATCTGCCTGTGAATGTTTCCAGCTATTGTTCTTTCTCCACCACTGCAAACCATTCCTGATAACTTGGTACTGGATGCTAATGAATAGAGTCCCTAAAAGCTTTGTTACTATCCAGGACTACTGTTTGAGTTTTAGTTAAAACCACTCTAATCTGATAACTATTTATTACTGGCTAGAAAAAGGTAAATAAACTAAAGCTGCTGCACTCACAGCAGCAAGCTTGGAGAGAAAGTTAGTTCTCTGTAGAGGAGAGACAGCAAAACACATTTGATGGGACAAACTGAAGGGATCCCATGGCAAGCAGTCACATGCTTTAAAAAACAGGTGATTCCAGGCACTCAGCACCTCCAACTAAAATCCTAGTGAATGGCAATGACTAATTATAACAATCTATACAAAAATAAATAGATGACACTAACTCATTGCAGACATAACCACTGTTCAAACTCACCAGGCCCCATTAAGATACTGTGAGGCTAACAGACCTACAAGGAGATAGATGATGATTTATAAAAGAATTTTTTGGTGGAAGAATCTTGCAGAAACAAAACCCCAAAATTTGAAACAAGAATAAGAAGGGCTAAAGAGAAGAGCCAGTTCTAAGCCTGCCTGTTTATAGCGAAGAGTAGCAATTGTTCACATGGGAATTAATCACACAATCATTAGGAAACTCATTAGCTGATAGATTTTATTTTGGCAACTAAAGATGTGACATCATTAGGGACTGCAATAGGAAAAAGATAGATAACATCAAATGATCCTTCACACATATGAAATGTTCAATTAGAAGCAGTGAGAGGAGTGGCTTTTGGAGGAACTTAGGCTGATGCAGCAGCAAAAGCACATCTTCATTACCCTCTGTGGCCAAACCCAAGCAGTGGAGGGCAAGAAATGCTGTGCAGTAATTGGCATTACAGAGTTCAGGCATCCAGGACAGGGTGCATTGTGGTAAGAAGAGGTTATTGTGCGTGTCACCAGCAGAGAGCCACGTGCAGCTCTGGCAATGGTCGTCCTGGTGTGGTGATGACAGTGGCCACAACCTGCATCTCCTTGGCTGATCCCTACCAGAGTTTGTAAGCAAGGACTGACAAGGCAGGAGAGCACCACAACCCTCCCAACCAGGGAACCAGGGAGCTGCCTCCAAATCCACATGGATCCAGCCACGCAACACCGGGAAGACACCCAGAAACCAGTAGGACACCTAAACCTTTGAGGAAATTACACTGAGAAGCAAGTTTCTTGAGCAGCAAGACATACCTGGCAGTGGGAAGCAGAGATTGCTTTGCAACAGAAAACCCGAGTTTATTTTAAGTCAAAACCAATGAAGTCTTGCTTCTGTAGAACTCCACAGTCCTTTTCCTGCAGCATTTAATCCTCTGTGATTAATTACACCATGATTTGCTGAGATAAGAATAGATGGGACAAGAGAGAGCCATGTACAAAATAATAATCATTATTCACATAAGCTTCTTTTTTCAGGTAAATTGTAACTTTTCAAATACTGGCAATGGGAGTTATTTTCATTACCTTATTTTTACAGGCTGTAATTAGTCCAGTAGGAGGATTATTACCTCTCTTATCATTAGTAAGAGAAAAAAAATAATTTGCCACAACGTTGTTAACTTCATTGCCATTGACAACTCTCACTGCTGTTCAGGGCCATTGGGAATCACTTGGGGTTGCAAGGGTCTCACCCCCTCAACCCAAACATCATGGGGAGCCTTCAGCAAGGGGATGGCCCTTGGGGACTGTCCCCAGCTGTGATTCCCAGGAAGTGCTGCCACCACATCCTCCCTGCAGGACTTGCTGTGTGATCTTGTGTTAAACAGCTCAAAACAGCAGTGAAAGAGGCTACTCTGGGTTTCCTCCAGTCAACCACCCCAGCCCCACATGCTGCACAGCTCCAGCAAACAGCCACAGGGCATCACCCTGGCAGCTTTCCACACTCTGAGGGAAACCTGTTCAGCATCTCCACTGTCTGTTTAGGGACCTCCCAAATGCCAGCCAGGGGCCTGGATTTCCATATCAGGACAAGGGATTTACAGGACATCACCAACCACAGAGGGGTGAAATCTGTATCTGTTTCCTGCCCCTTTCCAGACTTTATCAAGATATTTGTGTAGGGAATGTGTTTGGGTACTTGCTGGACACCAATACTTGGCAGTCAACAGAGTGGCCCAGCAGCAAAGCTGCCGGCACAGAGCGCAGCTGCAAATGCCACATCTGGTGCTGCAGTGCCATCACTCCTGCATCCACTGATGGGAATGCCTGCTCTGCTGCCCCACTAAGCTCTCCCCTGGGTTTCCCGAGTGGAAGCATGTCCTGCACTCCCTGAACTGTGGCCACCAGCCACGGGAGCTGTCGTGGGGCAGCTGCACAGCTCTGGCATGTGGATGCTGAGCACAGCACCCACCTCAGCCAGCCCGCAAGAGCTCCCATCCTGGCAAAGGGTTTACCCATCCCTGTGTGTGAGCTCGGGCACCACAACAGAGAGCCCTTGAACAAGACACTGCCCTGAGGGCCACCATGTCCCAGCTGCTGCTGGCCCCTCGGCATTGCCAGAGCCCCTGACACAGGGCTACTCTGGGCATGCCAAGGAGAGACAGGGAGCAGGACACCCTCTGCTTGGCTGGCACGTCCCAGACACAGCATGAAGCTCTGGTCTCATGGGCATCGTGTGTCCGGGTTTCATTTTCAAGCAGCCTTTGCTCAGCCAATCTCTGCTCCAGGCAACCTGAAAAGCCCATTTTCCCAGTGATCATATTCGCATCCTACCAGGAGGAGCCTTGTGCCATCTTGTGGTCTGTGCAGGCAGTGCCCTCACCCACCCACGGGGACAGCGGCGGGGACCTGAGCCCCCGCAGTGTGCCTGGGCAGCCTGGGCTTCTGCAGCAACCTGCGGGTGCTGCTGCTCTTCGGGACGGGACGGGACAGGATGGGAAGGGACGGGGTGGGAAGGGATGGCATGGGACAGCTCCGACAGCCCCGGGGAGGGGACGGACCGGGATGGGACAGCCCCGACAGCTCCGGGGAGGGGACGGACCGGGATGGGACAGCCCCGGGGAGGGGACGGACCGGGATGGGACAGCCCCGACAGCCCCGGGGAGGGGACGGAACGGGATGGGACAGCCCCGACAGCCCCGGGGAGGGGACGGAACGG
>JAWWEW010000012.1:24121453-24242253 GCA_035583185.1 Anabacerthia variegaticeps | reverse complement strand
AAACCCAGCAGTATAACCCAGTGTCCCGGGGCACAAGCCCAAAGGGGTTTGTTAGCCCTTGTGCTGAGACCTGTGTGGTTTCCAAAGCCACTGCCATCAGTCTCATCTATAACCTGAAGTGTTATTTTGGGAGATGGATCAAAGCCTTCCTTCAGCCATGTGTGCTAATACAAATGTCTGGTTTGGTGCAGGCATCATCTCCCTGGCTGTGCTTTCCCAGGAGTGTTACTGCACCATGACAAGAACAACAGAGGCAAAGCAGGAAGATGGAGTTTAGCAAACACAAAAACTATAAGGCAGTTCCGTGGCATGAAGTTTGCCCCCTGCACACAAAGAAAAGCCAATTCATAAATGACCATGAGCTTTTATTCCAAAGAAAAGGGATGTTTGCTTTTATTATTACTAACCCACCCTGTGCAATGTTAATACTGAACACCATCAGGTCAGCACCTTCAGGCAGCTGGAAATGCTGATGGAAAGGTTTTTCTTCTCTTGTGAAGGACATCTGCCTTTAGCTGTGAGTCCTGGGGAGCAATGTGCTGTCAGTGCCTGCTCATGGCACAGCAGTGCTGGCAGAGACCCATGAGCGTGGCAGACTCCTTCAGGACCAATCGGTGGATAGGCAGGGCCTGGGCAGCCCAGGCTGGACCATCCCAGCACAAAAGGATCATTCACCTCCCTACACAGCTCCACACTGAGCCCCTGTGCCCAGGACCCATCCCAGGCTCCAGCCCACCAGCTCCATCAGTGCTACCAGATCTGGCTTTGGCTCACCTCGAGCAGCAAGCGCCTGAAAGAGAAGAGGGAATTAGATAAAAATCACTCTATGAGCCACATTTGCAGATGTAAACATTTAATTTAAGCTTATTATCACTCAGGGACTTTGGGCAGAATTAAATCAGATCAGTGAAGATGTTTAAATTAATCCTTATACTTCCCCAGCCTGTTGACTCGTTCCAAATACCTTTTGTTCCCCACGAAAGCCAGATCAGTCCTCTTTGGTCACCCTCTGCTGGGAACAGCTGCTGCTCCTGCACCGCCATGGATCAGTCCCCTGAGTGCAAGCAGGGTCTGGCTCTCATGAACTTCAGTGTTTTTTCATCTTTCAAAGCTAAAAGCAATGTTTTGGAGGTGCTGTTTGTTGCAAGGTATTCACAGCAGCTGAGGCTGGAGCAGGTAGTGCCTGCAAGAGAGGCTCTTCCTCTCCAAAGCTCCTGTACAGGCAAGAAACAGCAAGAAAACCTGGTTCCCTGTGGGGAGGTTGAGCTATCCAATACATCAGAGTGATGCCCATGACTTGGACAAGCTGTCCTGGCTCTGCAGTGCAAACAGAACCCGTGTTTCTGCTGGAGCTGCTCCTGAGCGGGAGCACTGAGGGGTGAAAGTTTTCATATTAAATACTATTCCTACTGAGTCATCCCTCACACAAAAAAGTTGATTTGGGGCTCAGGAGAGCTGTTTGTCTTCAGAACTGGTGTGGGCATTCTAAACAAGGTGAGTTATGCCACCAGTTCAGGCAGCAGCAGAGCTCAGCAGCTTTAGCAGAGCCCTCTGTGAATGCAGCAAGGGATGGGATCCCTTCAGTGATGTGAGCTGGCTCTCTGGGGACCAGAGTGACATGGAAAGGGGACAGAGTGGTGGCAGGGGCTGTTGCACTCCCTGAGCGATGAGTGATAATCCTAAAGGTCAGGAGCTGCCTTTCCTGGGCTGTCTGGTCCTGCAGGAACCCCAAAACATGGGAAAATAATGGGAAAATTATTCTCAGAAGGGAAGAGGCATGTTTCTGCAGTTTGTGCAAAGTCTGTGCATGTGATGTGTTATATTGGTTGTGTGACCCCATGGGACAGGGCTCCTGAAGGCCCAGCACGTGGGGGAAGAGCCCATTCTGAGGCTTAGTCTGTACCACTGCCATCATACCTGGTTTGCCAGAGACATCCATACCTCTGTCTAGATCACAGTCATCCTTCCACAAAGGAGGACTTTCCAAGAAGAGGGAAAGTTGAAACTGGACAATACTGCAGATGCACCTGGGCTCATTTGGGAAGCCAGCAGGGAGGGGAGGTGTAGGGGTAGGACCCCCAGAGCTTCTCTCCTGCCTTCTGCCCTGGCACTGGAAGCCTCCCCATTGCCATCCCCATTGCTGTGTCCATTCCTCACACAGGCTGGTTGTGCTGCTGTCCAGGTTCCCCCATGGTAGCAAGGTACAGAAGCAGCAAAATCTCTGGTGTGTGTAAGAAGTAGGAAAAAAATATGAACAAAATAAGCTTCACATGCCAGCTAAATATTTAAGGGTTGAACAACAGGCATTTGTGCTTTTAGTGGATCTCAAACTATAGGCAACACTCCATAAGCCTTTAATCATGCTTTCAGCCCCTGCCATGGATAGCTCCCTGTAACTGAGATTATCTGCACCACTTACAGGAGTAAACTTGTACAGGGAGATCAGGGTGTTTGGTTTCAGCCAAGGATGAAAAATTATATCCTTTTGCTTCACATTTTTATTTTCATGCTCTGCTTTCTAACCTTATTGTCATCACAGGAGATATGCAGGGATGCTTAAACTCTAGGAATAATGAGTCCAGCCTCCCTCATTCTCCTGTGCTCCTTGCAAGCAGCTGACAGATCCCACTGTCTTGCTTTGAGATCACAGCTTCCTTAAACCTGAAGAAAACTCACCACTAAGAGAGGATCCATTTTCCCCCCACATCTCATTTCAGGCTGGCAGGGAATGGCCAGAGGGAAGGGTTTGCTCTGACGCATTTCTTATGAATACCAGAGGAGCTGGAACATATTACATTTGAGAGTATTACACTGTTGATATTAAATCTAAATTCTAAAAACAATCATTACAAAATGGGTGGTATTTAGGTTTCCAAACACATTGAGCTTTATTTTTAATTACCTCATTTCTAAGTTTTTCTACTTTGATACTGGTTTCATACCTGCCCTCTAAAGGGCTGTGCAGGGTCAAGGCAAAAGCAAAGGCTGCTGCTTTCCTGGGGAGAGGCAAAAGCACAATGCAGTTGTGTGCTGGCAGACTGCTGGGTGCAAGGGTTCCTCTCTCCTTCCTCAGGTTCCTGCACAAGAGCCTCACCACACTGCCCCAGTGGGATGGCAAGAGCTGGCTTTGCCTCCCGTGTCCAGCCCCGTTCCTGAAAGGGAGCTGCAAGCAGCAACTTGCCCGCTGGAGTTGGCTGCAGAGAGCAGGGATGCTCTGTGGTGGCCTTGGGTTTGTTAGCAGAGAGAATATCACTTCCCCTACAGCTGAGTGTGCAGCTCCAGATGAGAACACAGGATCTCCTCCATGCTCCATGCCACAGCAGGGAAGCTGTAATCCCTCAGCTGAGAGCACTTCAGAAGGATGACAGTTCAGCAAGGTTTAGAAATGATGGAAGGGAAACAGAGCCTGGGAAGCAGCTGGTAACCAGGCAGAGCAAGCTGTGAGAAGGGAATAAGCAAATCCAAACACCCCCTCTTACTCCACGGAGCCCTCGGAGGCCCCAGGAGCCCAAGCAGGGTTAGAGGCTGTCGGGTTCAGGGTGAAGCACACAAGCAGCTCCAAACCCTCTGGGACATGAAGCTGGGCATCACAGGATTCATCTTCCATCCAAAGTCCTGTGGCTGCTTTGAAAAGCTCAGTCTTTGATATTATGTCTGCAAAATTGTTCTATTCAGCAAAAACATTGCACATGGACAAGACTCTCAAAGACAACTTCAGTGATGCAAACAATTAACAAATAATAGTTTGGGACTTCTAGTCTGAGTACTTACTAGCCAGTGTCAGGTTCACCCTGAGCTCTTGGATGTCCTGAAGAATCAAGAGCTCTTCCTGGCCATTCCTGTGTTTCAGCACCATGCACAGCGCAAGGTGTGGGGTGTAAAGATGCCCAGTACATACCAGCTTGGGTAATACATCTGGTCAAGAGTGGTCTGGGTCCCAAATCCCTGCTGGAAATAGCCAGCCCACTGAAAGTGACACACAAGCAGTGATTCCCCATGAAACCTGCAGGAGACAATCATTCTGCCACCAGGTGTTGGAATAGCCATAGTCAGCACATGAAACCTTAAAATGCTCACTGGAAAGAGAAAAATCATTTTGTGAGCACAGGGGTTAGAAAGTCATTAGTGAGAGCTGTTGACAAGCTTGGCTGAGTCCTCTCACATGACTTGTCAGAATGCAAAATAATCAATTCCAGCTTTTGTGTCACTATATTACAGTGTGGTTGGGATTGGTTTTTCCTTAATTCATGTACAGGCTTCTCATCTATCATCTCCTTATCAAATGAATTTAAAGTCCTGCCTTCAAATTATTGAACAGTGTTCATCCTAGTAGATTAGTGCAAGGGCTGAATATTCTGCTTTTCTGCAAACACCTGCCCTGTGTTGAGCTACATCAGTGTAAATCTACCATAAGCAGTAATCACAGGAAAGGCAGGAAAAGCCAGCCCCTTGGCGAGGTTTCCATCAGCCCTCTGCCCCCTTGTTTCTTCCAGTGTTATGGAAAGGGAAAAAAGTGCAGAAAGGCATTTGATGTGTTACATATTAATTTAATTTTGTCGATTAGCAAGTCCAGCAGTTTCTAATGTTGGAGTAATAGTTTCATACAGCTTGGACAGAGGAAAGTGGGGGGAAGCAGCACTCTTTTCCAGCAATTGCCTTCTACGGTCAGGAAGGGGAAAGAGTAATTACACTGGTCCTTGAGCATTAATCTAGACAGTGTGAATGCTGCTGCAGTGCTTAGCCACAATAAACCGAGACTGACTGGGCATGTGAGATGAACACATTCCCAAAGGCAGGAAGCGTGACAGCTTAAGCACTGAAACACCTCAGGTGCCAGGTAAGAGCAATTGGCCTTGAGTCAGCTGTGCCCAGAGAAACCCGCAGAGACCGTGCAGGGCAGGTGATCGAAGAGGGCAGTCACCTTTAGAAACAGGATCAATCCACCCACGCACAGGATAACTGAAGAATTGGCTTTCTTTGCTTCATTTGACCTCAATCCCAGTGCAAATGCAACTGAGTTATGTTTTTGTATTTCCCCACTCGAACGGTAGCAGGAGCTCTGCCCATTCGAGATGCTCGACTTGGTTCATCATCCTTGCAGTTCGTATTTGGTTCATCTCTGCTGCAGATTCCCCTGTAGTCAGTGCTGCTTCTTGGGGCTGGGGGAAAACTCTCCCACCAGCAGCAATAGCTGTGGGCAGTGGAAGATCTGCTATCTACATGAACACAAAACACATGTACAAGGAGTGCCACAGCCAGTGTGCTGGCTCTGAAGCAACAGGCAACACTTCCCCCACTCCGGAATACTGTGATTCCCTGGAGGATTTGCTTTGCAGAAGGGCACAGTGACTGTCCTCAGCTTCTCCAAAGAGCTGGAGGGCAGATGTGTTCCACCACCCTGTCTGTGTGCCGTGGGATTTGTCCAACAGCAGTCACTGCCCTGATGAACACATTAAGGATTTTTCTAGTCGAAAACGAAGCAGCTGTGATATTTAAGATTTTTTTCCTTTTTTTTTTTTTCTCCTGGAGCTTCCACAGGTGCTTCCAAAGCTCAGAAGTGGGGTGTTCAGGCATGTGCAGCCAGGGAAGCAGTGTCTGGCAGAGCAGTCTCCAGCAGGACAGCAGGGAGCAGCCGTGCCCTGCAGGCTGAGCTCCACTGTCCTTCTTCCCAGGGAACACATTCTCCTCCTCCTCCCTTGGCTCTTCCTGGTGCTCTGCTGGAAGGCCTCCCCTTCCACTCTCAGTGAGAAGAACATACCCTCATCACAGCCATTAAAGCATCCATGAAAGATGCAGAAGGAGGGGAACCAAACCAGTGTGAACATCAGTAGTGCTGAAGTGTTGCAATAGTCATTCTCTGACAGATGAGCTATGCAGACTAATAGCTCCAAAGGACATGCTTCCTTCAAACTGTAACATTTCCAACTTTAAACAGTAAGTCCCCAAGCCTGGAAGCACAGCAGCTCTTACAGAGAGCTCAGCTGGAGGAGGACAAGGCAGTGCTTAGAACACAGCACTGCATCGTGCCTGCACCCGCTACTCCAGCTTTAGCAAACAGCAAGCAGAGTGAATTGTTTTCATATTCTGATATTTGAAATTAAAAATTAACCCCTTTTAATGATTACAGGGCAGATTACAGATTAAACTATGATTACAGCCCTCTGTGTTTATAACAGCAAGTGAGGAGCTGAATTTAGATTTAATTTTTGATTTAAAATCAGGTGGTCCACCCTTGTGAGGACAGAGGTGGGTGTGAGAGGATGCTGTGAATGCTTCAGAGACGTGTCTGAGCTACAGAGCTCTCTCTCTTGCACAGCACAAGGCCTTTGTTATTCATCTAGCATCTTCCAAGCCCTCTCAGAAATGAAAAGCTGGGAATGGATTTCTCCTTCTGTCTCTCCTCTCACCTCCCTATAAGCTTTGGCAGAGGTCTGTGTTAATATTGGAAAGTGCAGCTTCCAGAAAGCCATCAATAATGGCAGGACCGCGTCCTCTGCCCGCACAGGGATGGTCCCTGCATGGGCTGTGTGATCTCCTGCCAGCGGGACACGGCCTGGGACACCTTTATGTGGTTGCAGCCAGCTCCAGGTGCTTTGGGCCAAATTTCCACAGCATCATTCTTGTTAATGCACTCAGCATGGGAGATATTCCACAGCCTTCCTTTATGGGAAAGGAGAGATGATTTGCAGAGGCAAATCTTCACCTGACTCAGTGCTGGGCACAAGACATTTGGCACATCATGAATGGTCACATTTGTCTTTTGGATCCCTTTGCCTGCAGCACAACTGAGGGAGCTGGAAGTCCCCACAGCACTCCAAAAGCAGTGAGATGCTCAGGGCAGCCCTAACTGTGTCTGAATAACAGAGGCAGCAAAAGATAAAATAACATAGGAAAAGGGCAGGGGGAAAGGAAACGTTTGGCTGGAAAAATAGATAATTTATGTGGACTGTTATCAGGCTTCAATAATAAAAATGTATTCATCTCACTGAAGATTTCTTTGTATGTTCACATGCCTTCAGAAGACAGTAGGCCTTTCACAGCTGGACAAATCACAGACATTTGCTCTTGAATCTCTGCTCAGGCAAGCAGTGGGCACAGGGCAGTGCAGGTGAGCCCAGAAACCTTGAGCAGGGAGAGCAGAGCACCTCCTCAGCGAAGCCAAAGTCGAGGCTTAGCTCCCTCGGGCTACATCTCTCCTGCAAAAGGACGGAATTCTGGTTGAAATTATTCAGCGGTTTGAGGCAAAAGCAATTTCTTACAGATGTTTTATTCCTCCCTGTGCATAAGGTGTTCCATTGTCCACAAAAATACACTTAGTCCCAGGCAAGAAACCGAGCACCAAGAATGCTGTGGTCATGGAAGAAATATGCAGTCATGACTGAGAGGGTCTCCGCAGCCTTCTGCCTGCAGACACGCTTGCTTCCATCCTGGAAATCCTGAGGAAGGATTCCCAGCCTTGAGATTGATGGTGTGGGTTTTGTCCTTGAAACTAATACCCACTATTTTAAAGCAGTTTCCATCTCTGCTGCCCAGCAGGAGCTCAGTTTTTCTGGGTGTGCAGCCAGAGCTCTGCTGCCATTGCAGCACAAGGTGCTGCATTTTTTGTGACTTTCAGAGGACTGAGAAACCCCTTTCATTTCACACCTTCTACAGGAACTCACACCCCAAGAACTAGCATGCAGAAATATATATATGAAAACCAGAGAGGCTTCATAATCGTCCTCTTGTGTATAGGAAGGACCTGGACCCCAAGCAGCCAGGACTGTGTTTAGTTGGTGTTGCACAGGGGGCACTAGAAAAGGTTTGTCTTTGACTCAGATGAACAAATTTAGGCTTTTTTTATCAGTGACAGTGCTAAGCCTCCTGATATATCAATTTATCAGATGCAGTGCTGGTAAGCAGCACGCTGGGATATCTGGGAAGCAGGAGTTTCCAAGTGACAACCCAGCAATGCTTTTGGCCTCAAGTCATTTTAAGTCCCGTCTCTCCCTGTGCCGCAGACTGATCCACTGGGTTCAAGGCTGTTACATCAGGGTCAAATCTGCTCTGTGCAGTAAAAGCCCAAGGTCTGCCAGGAGGAGAGCACTCCTCCCACGGACAAGCAGTAAAATGGACATGGAACACAGAGCTGGCAACTTGCTTTCCTCACTGTCGCCCTCATGACAAGGCACTGAGTGGATCGGATTTTTAAGAATTTGCTTTGTTGTGGTTGCAGGTACCACGTTTCTGGCTTTTAATGATTGCAGGGAGAAGCTTTTAAGCATAATTCAGAGGTTCAAATGTTATGGGGGATAGAAAAACTTCCTTGAAAGTAAAATCTAACTTGTTCTTGCAACGTTTCTGGATGGACTCATGAGCCATTTATTTCCTTGATAAACATCAGTATTTCCTCTCCAAGAAAAACTTTTTTTTATTATTATTAAGAAAGACCATGAAGCCAGGACTGTATGACTGCTATGTACTGTCTTTCTGAGCTTCAAGGAAATTCTCGGTAATTATAGAATCATAGTATGGGTTGGAAGGGACATTAACCAGGTATATCTGATTTCATAACTCAGGATCTCTCATGATGAACAGGCAGTGATGTCTGAAGGGGTTCAGCTGCTGCCACAGCTCAGGGATGTCTGTGCTGTCTCCTTTGTCTCTGCTTTGCTCACATAAACCAGGGGCTTGGCTTGTGTGCTCAGGCTTGTGGATACCCAGTTTGGTTGAGTATTTTTTCCCCTCTATCTCCTTTATTCCAATATTTCTCAAGGATCACCTTCCTAGTCCCATGAGAATTGCTGGCAGTTCTCCAAGCTCTAAATATTATGGTGGTTTCACCAAAAAAAAGAAAAAAGAAAGGAAGAGAAACCCTAGTCCATCCATCAGCTGAGATTCTCATAGTCCTAAAGAGTCAGGAATTCATGCTAAACCCACCAGGTGTCCGGGGGTACACTGAGCTGTGGCCTCCAGTCCTGGATGTTGCTGAGCAATTTCCATATCCCTTGCTGAAAATGCATGTTTTACTTTCCTAGCAATGTGATGACTCTGTTACTTCTGCACAGTGTCAGCAATATCAACCAGGAATTTGCTGTGTCCACAGTGACCTCTCTTTAAACCTCTCCTTATTGTTTGTTGCATTAGTCACTCATCCGTGTCCTTCTCCTGTCCATGACATCCAATTCCACACCACACAAACACTATTTGTGAGCATCTCTGCTCCTACACTAGGAGGATGGGAAGTTCCCAGTTATGATCAGTGAAATTAAAAAAAAAAAAAAGGCAAATTAATCACTTAACAGGATGAATCACCAGCTAGAGGTGCTTCTCTGCACCAGAAAACATAAACTAAGTCAGTAAGTGATAGGTCTCAGCACAGTGACTGTCCTTGTCCTGTGTTCAGGGCCATCTCCACCATAGATCCTGAATAATACCAGAAGATATTACATAGCACAGGCACATCATGGTCTAGAATGCCCCAGGAAGAGCCAAACAGGCAGCATAGAAACCTCCCACTGTATCCAGCCAGCCCCTGAAATCATGAGTCGCATTGAGAGAGTGCATATTCTATAGAAATGCCTACATAAGACATGGAATGAAACACTGCAGTGGCCACAGTGTTTGGCAGCTTTGTGATCGAATTTCAGCTGAGTTTCAGCTGGAAAGGGCACAGCAGAGTGCCACAGTGAGCTCTGGGATGAAAAGAACAGCTTAGGAGCAGAGTGAGTGCACAGTAACATTTCCAGTGCATTAATCTTCCTCCTGCTCACATCAGTTGTCACGGAATGTGACTCCAGCCCACTGGGAAAGCATCTTTGCACTACCCAGAGCTGTTCCCAGCATGAGCCTTTGCTGCCTGCCCACGGCAGGGACTGGATGCTGAAAGGAACCCAGAGCCAGGAGTCGGGACCTAAACTGGTACGGTGGATGGTTGCAGGTATTCCCAGCTATTCCTCACCTTTTGTTAGCATTCCATGTGAAAATTAACACCTATGGAAGCATGTCAAAAAAAACACCGTAAGGGCAAGATGTGGCCAAGGCTTCCAATTCCCCAGTCCTGCTAACTCAGTACACTGGACCACACATGCAACAAATGGAAGCAGTGATAGAGAGATATAATAAATTCTAGGAAACTGAAAAGATCATTTTAGAAGAAACAGAGACTGAATTTCCAGCAAAGGAAATGTAAGGCTATATAAGCACATTTTTTTGTGGCTGTTTTCTATACCAAAACCTACAGAAAAAGGGAGACTTGTGAAACACATTTCTTGCACAGCAGAGTGAGGTTTAGATTTTTCACCAAACCAGGAGCAAAGGACACTGTTCAGCAGCTCAGTGCACTGCCAGGGTAACTGCTGAATTCCTGTGGCAGCACTGCTGCTGTTACCCCTGGCCAGGAACAGCCTGGGCTGACATTCCAGTCTCCACGGGCCAGCAACTACAGACAAGCCACATGGGCCAGACTTGAGCTCTTACTGTCCCCTGGAAGGTATCAAGCCAAAATTAAACTAAAAGCTCGCAGCACCACAGAGCCCTTTGCTTCATCCACCTACAGGAGCTGCTCCCATGGCAAGTCTGGATGCAGTGGTGTGGCATATCCAAGTCACCATCTGCTGATGATGTGCAGCAGCATTTCAAGGTTGCTGAGTTTAGTGCCTCGAATCTGAATATCTCAGGTTTCCTTGACTGACATGGGGAGTTTCGTAATTGAAAGCAAAAATGCTTAAAGGAGAATTACAGAAGTGGGAGGATATTCAAACTTTCTGGCCTCATAGGATGAAAATAATAATTTCCTGCTGCTGGCAAGGAAATTCAAACCTTTCCTTGCTTACCCATGAAGCCATTCCCTGGCAGCAGCTGTCTGAAAACTGCAAGATTTCTCTTTTTTAAGGATAAGGATAAAATACTCCAAAAGTCAAGAGAGCAAGAAACCTGGCAGAGGTTTGCTGAGAAGGGGCATTGCAGAGGTAGAACACACACACCATGAGGAGTACTCCACTGGCTTTCTGTCAGTGTGAAACCCACCAACCAAAACCAGCTGTTTCTCCCCATTCAGCTCCATGCCAGGCTGCATCAGGATATTCAGGAAGAGCTGTGGAGACCAAGCATTACCCCAGCCCCCTGTGACCTGCTCGAGGTTATTAAATGGGAAACCCCTCCAGAGTCCTTCTCCCATGCCCAGCCCCAGACCAGGCCGATTTGGATCTGGAAAGTACCCAGTAAACATTTGTCTTCTCTGACCTTATCTGAAGGAAGAGGTTGGTGGTTTGCCTTTTCTGAAATGGGTAGAAATCAACAGGACAGAAGGAGCTTTGGTTTTCCTCACGGTGCACCTTGTGCCAGCCATCACCCCCCACACATCCCAGATGCTTCCTGGCATGGTGAGGCAGAAAAGAGAGTCTCAGGAAGTCACAAAGAAACAGGGATTTGTGCGGGGACAAAGGAGCCTGGCAGCCAGCTGACAGTGCCATTCACTGCCTCTTCTCTCAGGAGCTTAAAAACCAAGCCCACGTGGTGCAAAATGCAGCCCCTCTTCCATTCCCATCCCTGTACAGATGTGCCCCCATCCAGCTGTTTCAACTGCACCACACAGCCTGAGCATCTGGGAAAGTTTGGTACCAAGGTGTGGCAGACTTTCAAAAAATCCACACACAGAGAAGGTGCCATACAGAATTCTTAGCAACTCCATGAAATACAATATGAGAAGATAAATGGGAGCTATCTGTCTAAGATGTCTGTGAATAAATCTGAGCTGCTGATGCCTGTGGTGGCTCTGAGTGAAACATTCACTTCTCACTAATGAAAATATTTTGATTAACAACTTTATTTGCCTAGTGGCAAATACCACTTTTTTTTTCTTTTAAATCAGAGACAAGTGTCATAAAAGTTTTCATTTGCACATTAACAGGATATTTATAAAGTACTTGGTATTTGAGTTCCCTCAGCAGGCAATTACAGATCTGTTCTATTTTTTGAACAGTTTTGGTTAGGTTTTTTAATTAGTCTCAAGGTGACTTCCAGCACACTAATACATCCCAGCAGATTTCCCATAAAACTGCTGGCAATAATTAGTTCCTCGTGCTTACTGCAGCACTTTGCAGTGCAGGCATTGCACAGCAGTCAGTGAGAGGTCTGGCCTTCAAAACACACTCAAAACTAGGAAACAAAGGCGAGGCATATTTTTATAGAGCAGTATTTATACAATATGATTTACTTATAAGTATGTGTGAGCCCCAGGTCCAGAGAAGGAGCCTGTTGTAAATCAGGTTAATTCCACTGCTCACTTGACCAGTGGATCAGAGGAGGAAGTTCCCTCAAAGCCTTGTTGTTCACGTTCTCACCTGTCTCCTGTCCTGCCCTCTGGGTACAGGGATTTCATCCCTGGCTGGGGGTGTTAGTCCTGACAGGACTGACACAAGCAGTCATTCTGGGAGCACTGGGATCAGCTCTCCCCCACAGCCAGTTAGACCAGGGCAGAGTTCTCCTTTCCTCCAGCCCAAGATACTCCCATCAAATGCTGAGATTTCGAGAAAGCTGGAGAAGACTATTCTAGATGAAGAGCACTATTCCTAATCCTTTTCCAACTGTTTGTTAGTTATATACACACTCTGGGTATATAACATACCCTGCTGGGCAGTTCCAATCCAACCAGGACATTTCAGATGACATTGGCAACCCTGCCTTTAGTGTGGCCACTCCAGGAGCCCCCATGCATCAGTATGCTCCCAGTATGGGCAGTGCTCATGACATCTCTGTGCCTCTCTCCCACCCAGCTGGATCTGGGAGCAGCACATCCTCATCGTGGTGGTGATGGTGGTTTGCTTTCTCCTTGCTGGCTGCCCTATGCAGCTGTGGCACTTACAGCCACGTTTGGGAGCCCTGGCCTCATCACCCCTGCAGCCAGCATCATCCCATCCCTCCTTGCCAAGAGCAGCACAGTCTACAACCCCATATCTACATAAAACAACAAACAGACAAGCAAAATATTATCTTTCCATTTACTCAGATTCAGTGTATGCAAGGAGTAAAGAAACAGCAAGGGGAAACAACAAGTGTATGGGTGACAACACTGAAATCCATGAGAGGGAAGCTCTGAGAAAGGGCTCAGGGAGCAAATTTATTTGACAAGTCTGCACTTTTGGAAGTTGGATGACTAATTACCCACATGTCCAAATAGCGAGTGACAGGTTCCTTCTTTCCACTACACAATTTGACAAACAGCAAGTTAAATGTGGAGGAGAAGAAATTTATGTTATGGCATCAGAAACTGTCTGAAGGTGACTCAGTAGATGAAGTCTGGTCAGGATGAGAGTCCCTGCTGCCCCAAGCTGTGCCCCAGCACAACACACTGCCCACAGCAACTCCTTTGCAGCCCCAATTTTCTCTTTGCTGATTTACTCTTTTAACCCCACTCAAACCCTTCAGTCTCTCTTCTGTCCCTCCTAAGAGCTGGTGGGAGCCACACTCAGTGAGGATGTGTGTGAAAGCACTGCCAGAGGAGCTGACCCTGGAGCAGGGACAGCACACAACAGGCATGGGCTGGGGTAGCCCCTTGCAAAGGGGCAGAGAATATAAGTGAGGGTGAACAGAGATCTACAAAGAACAAGCAGAGAACACGTGAGCTAGTCCAGTGCCCCAGCCACCTTCTGTTCCCTCAGCCCACTTGCTCAGGCCCTTTTCATTGATCTTTGCATGGCTGGTGTTAGAGCAGGTGGATAATTTTTTTCTCTGAGTCCAGCAAATCCTCCACTTGAAATGATTTTTGGAAGCTGGTAGTAGGAAGCACAGGTAGTAAATTGCTCACACTCTCTCGAGAACAAGTGATGATGGTGAAAGACGGATTTAAGGCTGGCAGTGACTGTGGGTGTTTTTACTGGGACATGGGAAATTGGCAGGAGTAAAAGTTTCCATGACACCATCCATCAGCTCCACTCACTGTCACCGACAGCTCAGAGGAGTTCCTTACCTTCTCTGCTCGTGCTCAGCTGTCTCAGAACTCCCTGATGTCTTCCCTGCAATATGAGCACTTCTTTTCCTTCCCCCTTATTATCCAGCTTTTAAATAAATTCTCTCTTGGAGCTGCCCGGAACATTGAAGAGCTGTTGGCCCAAACACACCAACACACAAAGGATAACTCTGGCTCCCTTCAAATGTGTGCAACCCTGGTCAAATCAAGAGAGGCAGTTTAAAAACTACAGGCTAATCTTAACCTGTGCTTGGGCTTGAAAGATCACTCCAAAACCACACAGACTGTGTGGAGGAATTTTCTACAGATAATTCTTAAATTAATCTTTTTACTAAATAGATTGCTGAGAGGCAGCAGGTAGGCACACATTAATCTGGATTTATCCATGTCAAACTCCTTAAGTTCACCATAAGACTTTACTCCTAGTGTTACATATACACTTCATTTTGTTGGGGTGGGGGGGTGGTTCTGGGAGGGTTTTCTTTTTTTTTTTTTTTTAATTCCACTTGGTTTCCATTGCTCAGTCAGCATTTTAGCAGCAATCAGTGCTCAGATTTCTCTCCTCAGTACAGAATAAGGAGTCAATACTCAGGGTTTCACTGAGCTCAAGAGAGAAGACAGGAGAAGCACCTCAGACCAGGAGACACCTTCCCCATGTCTGCAGCCACCCAGAAGTGCCAGGCAGGCTTATGATGGAAGCAGGAGGTGCTGGTCACCCAGATAACCACACTCAACACTGACAGCATTCCTGATGCTGGGGAAATCTATAGGAGATACCTTGATAACTCATGCAGCTCTCATTTCCCTCTAATTTGGTGGTATTTCTAAAGCAATTCTGTGCCCAGGCTCTCCTCACCACTACTTTGGTAAATGTTCCAAAATCTCTAATCAGGCTGGATAAAATCCAAGGACGGCCCCTACAAAATAATATTCACATGAAGCAAATGCCTCCAGGCAAGGACTAGGTGAAGGTTAAACAGATTAAAGAGACTGTCGAGCTGTAACAGAAATTTACTGGGGATTAAACAACTACAGAAAGGTGGCTTCAAAGAGCCTTACCCACCCATGTGAACTGACCACGAGGGGAGGGGGGAAAGCTAAACCCAGAAAATAGACAGCACTCCCAACAAGCTGCTTAATATTTCAATGCTCAAGGCTGATGAAGAAGTTAAGATCATTTTTATTACAAAGTAAGTTTTAATCCTGAGAAAATTCAGTTTCTCATTAAAAAAAAAAAGGAATCTCAGCTGACACAAAAATTGTGTGAAACTTTTAAAAAGCCATTTTCCCCAGCAAGCAAGTCTACTGATGAAAAAGCTGGATGATTTTTCACTTGATAATAAGAGTTGATAGTAAGAGTTGTCAGAGCTTGTTGCTACCAGCTGTGTTGTACAAAGACTTATCATTAGTGTGGTGTTGGACTCTTGACCACAGAGAGATCAGTGTTTGACCCTGCAGCTGGAAGGGAGGCCATGCAGACAATCCCTAACACCTAAAATACCATTTCTCCTGCTACAGGCAGCTTCCTTTATTTCATGCTTAACAGATTCCCTTAGCTTCATCCTTAACAGATTCACTCCACTGTCAGTATCTTCTACCACGCTACTGAAAAAAATCCCTCCAGTAATGGACGTTGAACCAACCCCACCTAAGAGCTTAAACCATCTTTTCATCTTTTCCCTGGTGAAACAAATCAAACCAGCCAGCATCACTTTCATTGGCAATTCAATTAGCTCAATCCATACCATGCTTTCAGTAATGGCATATATCCATAAGCTGACTGCAGCTCCCCAAAGTCTCTGTGCTACAGCAGGCAGTGTTTGCATCAGCTCAGTCAGGTAACAGGATCCTACAAACCTCAAGACAGGCTGAACCCATTTAGTCCCTTCTATTCTATTGCCAGACATTCAGTAATATTTGTATTAAATAAAAACACAGGACAACTGTTACAGGCCTGTGCCTCAGGTTTGTTTCTGGCTCTCTCCCCTCCATGCTGCTTGTGCCGAGATTGAGGTCTCTTAACACAAAGAGACATATTTTTTCTACAAAATATTTTGACTTCCAATACAAAATAATATTATATCCATGTTTTTTCAGGACCATTCCAGGAATTGAAATGAATTTCAAGACTGTAAGAAGAAATCTGTCTTATAAAAACTGAAAGGAATAAAATTCCTGCTACGTTGCTGTTCTCTCTGTGCATGTGACGGTTTTACAGGTGCTTTTTGGCACTTCTGAGGTGCAACAAATCCACTGTGAATTCTGCCCAGAAGTCTTTGCCCAGGTCCTGCCATGCCTTGCAGCAGGCACAGGGTGACACCAGCCCTGTGGCAGCTGCCTTGGCTGGGCAATCCCTGGCTGAGAGCCTGGACCCTGCTGGGATGCTGTGCCCATCTCTGGGAGACCCCTTGGCAGCTGGAGGAGCTGTGCTGGTGGCTTCCCCCAGCACCTGAGCCAGGCCAGCCACACATCCTTTGGGGACATGGAGCCCAGATGTCAGAGTTTTGCCAAATAACATCAGTTTGCAGCTTTATTGCTAATAAACAATTGCCTGTCTGATTCCTCAGGGGCTGGTTTCACCAATAAGCCATTGCCCTTGTTTATCAAACATTCTTCCTTAATCACATACCAGGAGTTTTGGAAGAAAAGAAAAAAATCCACAGATGCCTCTAGGAGAAGGTTTAAAAAAAAGCAACATATCCCATTTTGTAAAGCCCTTCTGCCAAAACCAAACCAAACAATAAAAACCCAAACCCACCCAGCACAAAACCAAGATCCAGAGCACTGTGCTTTCAAACAGCTCCAAGGAACACCCTGCATGTGAAGGGGGGAGGCAAACAGGTTCTCCAGTAGGGAATGATCAACTTGCAGATAGTCTCTCTCTGGTTTGGATTATGCTGTTCCTTAAAGTCTCACATCACTTTTCAATACAAACCTGAATAGATTATGAAGAACTGCAGTTACAAACTAAAGCACTACTAAGGTTTAAAGTGCATGTATTGGGTATGTTTCAAAGTATAGAAATTGCAGGTGAAGCTTAAGAAAACAAATATTTTAGGGACCTTCTACAGGGTCTCCCTCCTGGACCATCTTTGGGGAGAAGAGTGACAGATGGTGCCTGCTACAAACAGAAAAGCTTTGGAAAGCCTCAGAAATCCAGCTGGAGGAAGAGTCAAAACCAAAAAAACATGGAACGACCCTGACTCTCATTAACTCTGAGCACAATTCCAATATTTTGACAATATTTTCATCCCAAATGGGAAGGAAAACATGAAATAGCATCATTCTGAGGAGAATTAATTTCCAAATCCCAATCTACGTGGCAATGCCATTTTTCACAGGAGTTTCACACTAAAGCTTGTCCATCCCCCTGTCAGCACAGCTGTCAAAAACCGGTATCCCAGTGCTCTAATTACCCTGCATAAGCCAACACAGGGGTCTGGGTGATGAATAATGGGGGAGAAAAAGTTAATTGGATTTTTTGATCACTGCAGGAGTTGGATCCATTTCAAATTGCCTGTGTTAGATCTTTCCCTATAAATATGCACATAGGGTCGATGGTTGGACTTGATTACCTTCAAGGTCTTTTCCAACCTTGATATTCTGGCATGTTCAGGAACTGCTGAGGGTGGACTTCAGCACAGCCACCAAGTGAGAATGCAGGAATCTGCCTGTAATTCCTGGAAGTAAAAACATCTAGCCCTGTGTCAGACCTCTGACAACCTCAAAACAGAGTATTGCATTTAAGAGAGAGCAGGACTGAGAAAGAACCCCCCAGTCCCAGCAGGTTCCCTGAGCTGGATGTCTCCAAACAGCCCCTGAGGATGGTGCATCTCCACGTCCTTCACTGAGCAACCCCAGTGCACTCCAATCCATCAAAAGTCATTCATGTTCAGAGATCTGAGCCTTTGGTTTGAGCACCAAACCCTGAAGCCCTGTGGGTGCCCTGGCAGGGAGAGAGGCTGTTCACCAGCAGCAAGGCTGGCACGACACAGCACAACCACATCCTTCAGCCTGGTTTCCATCTCCTCACCACCACGGAGCACCCTGTGCACATCCCCACCCAAGCCCCTGCCCCAAATGGGTATTTTTGATTTTCAGGTGGCCACGAGCTGTCTTTTCCTTCCAGGGATGGAGGTTTGGTTTTTTATTTGCAATGTTAACAAAAGCCTCCTCATACTCACCCATTACTGCTTTATCCTTAAACCACAATTGTAGTAATTACCCAAAAAACACCAAGTGTTTTAAAATAGAGAGGCTGACGCCATGAATTTTGGCTTTTACTGAGGTTATATTAGTGGATGAAATCAAAGCAATGAATGCACTTACTGCTAAGGAATCCAAATCAATTATTTATTCCCAAGCACACATTTTTAAAGGGTGGTTTGTTATTTTCAGATTAGAAAACCACACCAGGAGTTTTTCAGTTTGTCTTTTTCCTTGATATTGTCTCTAGGTGGATTGTTCAATTTCAATATGAATTTCTACATTAATAATAACTTGGCAAATAAGTGACTGGTGATTTTCATATATGCAAGAATCTGTTCTGCCTTAGAGCGTACAAGTCTGGCTTGGGCACGTGTCTTAGAGGTGTCAAATAGTTCGTGGCTTGTGATGCATCTTTATGTTTTCAACACAAATTGTTAGTTTCTGTTCCACTAACCCTGTGACCTGTGGCAAACACCACTTGCAAATCTGCTCCAGAAAGCAGCTTGTAACTGCTCTGGTGCTGTTTTGAAACATGCAGGATGTTGTAGCTATGAATAAAGTACTTTTTCATTCAGTACCTTGCCAGCCTTATTTCCTGTGTGAAAGCCAACCAGTCTGGCCTCTCCTGCCGTCACAGATGTTTTGACTGAGGACTTGAGGCTGGATTCCACAGTAGCAATAGGAGCGGGAATAGTGACTCAAGAAATGGGATTGTCACCACTGAGAAAGATCACCTGTGAAATATTATAGCCCCAAAAGGTTTGTAATCCTTCCTAAACAGTTGGGAGGCTCAAGTTTGTTTGGTTTTTTTTCTCGGTGCAGAAACAGCAACAACAAAAATCCATTTTCAGAAAGGATTCAGCTTTCTCTATCCTCCTCATATGCAGGTGGAATCTCCTGTGCATGACTTTTTGCCCATTGCCTCCTGTCCCATTGCTGGGCACCCCCGAGCAGAGCCTGGGCCATGCTCTGCCCCCTCCCTGCAGGCACTGGCACACATGGGGGAGGTCCCCTCTCAGGGTCTCTTCTTGAGGCTGAACAGCCCCAGCTCCCACAGCCTTTCCTGCTCCCAGAGATGCTCCAGTCCCTTCAGCATCTTTGTCACCCTCCTGTGGACCTGCTCTAGGAGCTCCCTGTCCCTGCTGTCCCGAGGAGCCAGAACTGGCCACAGCACTGCAGATGTGCCGCACCAGGGCTGAGCAGAGGGGCAGGATCCCCTCCCTGACCTGCTGGCTGTGCTCTTCCAAATTCCCCTGGGATACAACTGGCCTTCTTGCCCCCCAGGGCACACCAGTGGCTCAGGGACACCTTGTTGTCCACCAGGAGCCCAGTTCCTCCCAGAGCTGCTTCCCAGCAGGTCACCCCCAGCCCATCCTGGTGCCTGGGGTTGTTCCTGCCCAGGTGCAGGACCTGCTCTTGCCATTGCTGGCTTTCAGACAGTTGCTCTCTGCCCCTCTCTCCAGCCTGCCGAGGTCCTTGTGAAGGGCTGCCCAGCACTCTGGGGTGTCTCAGTGTTCAGAGACACCCACACAACTCAGTCCCTCAGCCCTCACACAATTCCCAATCCGTGGCACTGGAGAGACAGGGACTGCGCTGCACTTACGCTGCCCAACAGTTCCATTTGGGATACTTTGGCCAATTTACTGGATAACACAATCTAGGTGATACCAATTCCATAAAAAAACACCAACAAACCCATTAAAAAACTCACTAAATAAACCTTTATAAAGACCACAATCAACCCCACCTCTCCCAAACCACCACAAGCAAACAAACCCAAACCCAACCAACAAATCAATGAACCAGATTCCAATTTACACCTCTGGAGCAAGGGGTAAGAATTTTTCCCTTGAAAAGGAGGTACAGCTCCCATTTTGACAATGAGTACACAGCCCTATGCTTTCTGATATTTATAAGCAGCTCATAATTTCATGTCAGCAAGTAGATTTGCTGTCTGCAACATCTGTCATTAAAAGGAGTGATCATTTCATAACCATTTACCTGGATTTTTTCTCTAAATGAAGCACTGTAGCAGTGTCACCAGCAGTACCTTGGGATATTAAGCAAATAGCTAAGCCTTCCCTTACCTGCTTCAACATCTGAAAAAATTAGCTCAATGACCAAAAATTAACTAGTACCTTTCTTTTGTGATAAGGAAAAGCTATCCAGCTTTGAATGAAGACATTTCAGTGCATGCAGAACAATCCCTAGTAAACCCCTGGGATATCCCAAGAGAGACTTTGCATAGTTTTCAGGTGCCAAGCCAAGAATTGGGTTTAGAGTCAAGCAAAACTGATACAAGAAAGGAAATAAATACTAAACAGCTCCAAGTAGCCCCATTTCCTTCTGGGCTCTCCCTTCTTAGCAGCAGGCAGGAGCAAAAAGGGATGATTACAGCAGGATTTACAGCACAACCACCACATTCCCAGCAGGGACACATCACACATCACCCCCAGAGGCACAGACTACCTTGGACTTATTAGAGAAAGAGCTTTAAATAAATAAAATAAAGTCTGGATTGTGTTGGCCCCATTTCAAGAAGGAACAGGGTGCCTGAACAAAAGCCTCTTCAGTCAGTGGGAGTTTTCTCACCATTATAATAGGGTTTGCTGCAGGCACATGGCCTGCAACTTAGTTTTAAGGCAATCAGTTCTCAGTCACCCTCTCCCTCACCTGAATTGAACATACATACCAGCTTAGCTTTAGCACATCTAGGCCTCAGATTAGAAGCAGAACAAGCACAAGTCCTGTGGCAGAAGGAAGGGAGACTTGTAAGAGATGCAGGGAGGTAAAATTTGGTTTTATTGGCCCCATGCAAGAGGGGACAGCCAGTACTCACTCTTGAGTTACCCTGCAGAGTTTCTGGCAATAAGCACAGGACAGGTTTGTGGACAGGGCAGCACCCAGGAAGGGAGAAAGCTGACATACACATGATTTTTATCTAGCACAGTGCCAGGGGAAAACTAAATTTGTCATGATTTACATTCACTGCCGTTGCTATAGTGACTGGCTTTGACTACTACATGGGTTAGATGGCTATTTTCTCCTCCAGGCCTTAGAGAGTATTGCCCATATAAAGCAGCACTCTTAGGTCACACAGCTGACAACTGAAATAACACCCAGCTCTCAGAAAAAAAATCTTAAAATGGATTGGGTTTTTCTATCAAACTGTAAGTAAGGTTGATAGCAGATGGACAAATTACAGCAGAATGACACCAGCATCTTAAGCAGCCCATAAAGGCTTCTGCAACATTTTCATTCTGTTTTGGCAACCAGAGCAAAGAGAATATATCAGGCACCTTTTCTTTTCCTCATTCCTTAATTTTCTAGTTTCCAAGACCACTGAACACCTGCAAATCCCATTTTTAGGGCCAGTAAGACTTGCAGGCCATGGCCAACTTTTGCACAGCACTTTTACCCCCCTCCCCCCATAAGTTTCCTTGCAGAAAGCATTTTATTCCCTCTTCTGCAGGAGAGAGGAGGCAGAATCAAATGCTCTTGCTCTATCCACACTGCCTGCATGGAATTTTACTTTAAAATACATCACTAGTTTTAAGCACTTTGCCAGAAGGCTGGGAGGCAACGCTCAGATAAGTGTGAACCCCAATTCTTGCATAAAGTCTAAGCCATCAGTTGTGATTTAAACATAAGAGGAACATTTTAGCAGCAGTGTTGGGACTGCTGGTGAAATTTGTCACTGAGATGATAGACACCCAGAGCTTCCCCACAAGATTTACCCACTACAAGTGGAGCAGAGGGCGTCTTGTTGGCATTTTTTAATCACAATGCTGGTATTTATTGCAACATACAATGTATGTTCCTTAGAAGGGAGGGGAAAATGTAATGACAATGCAGTTTTAGGCCATCAAAGTCCTTTGCTTTAAAGCTGCTTCTGCCTGGAAGAGAAGTGCCACATTAGAGGACATTGGGGCCCTGGACCTGCCCTCATAGGGACACAGAGGGAAATCAACTGGAGTTTAAATCCAGTCACTTTAAACCCCTTTAAAGTGAATTGGTTGATCAGCATTAAATTGCTTTGATTCTGACCTAGTGGTCTTTACTCCACTTTCAGATATAATTAAGCTGAAGTAAATGACAGTAAAGCAAGACTACTTGAAATCCAAGTCCACAGGAGGACCAATTTAAACAGTTTGCTTTTAAATAGTTAATTCAGATCAACTTTCCATAACCTCACACAACCAGAAGTCCTCCAAAGGGCAAACACTGGGTTGTCAGCAGAGCCTTGCTAATGGCAGGATCTGGCCCTAGGCATCTACTCTTTAATGTGCAAGAAGCAGCACGTGTCAAAGGGCACATCTCCATCATGGACCTCTGCTCTTGCTCCCATGCTTCCCACGAGGTGAACACCACTGCATTTATTTGGTTTTGTTACTCAACAGAGGCAGGGCAGGGCCAACCAGGTTCCTGGAAGCAGAGGGGGCTGGGCTGAGCAGGGGTAGCTCTCACCCCCCAGCTCTGCCCTGGCCTGGGTACAGCACACCCCCAGCTCCATCAGAGACCCTGACACTGTCCCGGGGTGGGAAGGAACCTCCTGCCACTGGAGGTGCCCCAGACCACAAGAGCTTTTAGGAGGCACCACCACAAGTTTGTTGTTGGCCTCTGTACAAGGGAGCACGATCCAGCTGCATGCCTCAAAGTCACAGAGAGAGCCAAAGATGAAAACAAAATCAAGACCAAAGGTCTTAACAAGCTCACAGGATGCCTATTGCTACATCCTAATGGCAGCATATTTGCCATGTCACATTTGATGCTGCTAAAAGGCAAGACTCCTCGTTGCTCTCAGTCCCACAGCAGCCAGCATCACACACCAGAGACATGTTTTCATCAAATTAATCAAAGCCTACTGCTCATGCCTAATGAACCCCAGCAAAGTACCTCCCACGTTTGAGATTTAAAAGCCTGGAGTGCTTTTGAAGGCAAAGATGTTGAAAAAAAAGCTCCACTGATGAGGGTTCATGCAAGTGTCACCCTTATGATCTAGATGGAGTAAAAATTGCACTAAGTGCCAGCCACAAATACTTCTAGCAGAAGTTGCTGTGATCCAAGAAGAGAAACATCCTTTCAAAGGACACACAGCAGGAATGAATACAAAGGATCCTATTCCACTTGCTCTAAATTATCAGCTGACACAGTTACACATCTCAGACTGGGTGAACAAGGGAGGAAGAATTTCAGTATCTATTAAAAGAAAGGTGGAAAATAAGAGGATTAAGGTCAAAATGCACACAGCCCCATTTCATCACAAGAACTATAAAGAGATTTAAACAAGCATTATATGACCAATTACCTGCCTTTGCTTTGGGGCACTGCCTGGGCTTGGGAATTCATTCACATCAAACTGGAATTCGAGGAAACAAAAAGGGAAAAGGTCTTATCGTGCCCATCTACATAACCCAAATGCAGTCGGTAATGGGTGGTATTCCTGCAAAAGGCCTTCTATAATGACCTTAGAGAAGACTTTCTTTGTCCTTTTTTCTGCCCATTGCTGTTTATCCTCACAACTGCAGAGGGGTTTGTTTCCAGTATGAAATTGAAACAACCTGCTTGTGCACCACCAAGCAGAAGAGGGATTTAACTCTCACCCCTAAGCCCCAAAACCATGAATCCAGTCAGGCTGCAAGTGTTTCAGCACAGCAGGAACCAGGGAGGAAACAACTGCATCAGTCAGGTATGAAAACTGACTTCCCCAAAATAAGTTGTTCTTGGTCTCTGAGGACGTGTGTGGCCTCCTCCTAACTTTTTAGGACCATGCCAGCTGGAGAAGCCTTTCACTCAGGAGATAACCCAGCAGCCTAGTTTCAAAAGACACAGATTTTGGGGTGCTGGAGTCTCTCAGCACCTTTGACCCCAGGCCCACATATGCACAAACACATACAAGCCTTCATTTGAAGGCTTTGGAGAAGTCCCCTCAGCATCAGTGTGCTCAGCGTGAGCTGAGAAGCTGCATTAAGTCTGCAGGATTCACACTGTTTGGTGAGCTGTACATTTGAGTATAAAGAATTAAAGACTTGGGTTCCTGGCCAGTCTACCCAAGTGATGCTCTCAGGCTTGCTCTACAGAAAAAGTCCCTCTGGGCCTTTGAAGAGCCAACCAGTCTATAAACAGTCCATGAGAAACATCCTAAAGTTTAAAATTAGCATGAACGACTCTGAGATCTCAAATATCCCAGCAGAAAGTTTCACAAGTTTTTTCCATGGAAGACCAACAATAACCTCTCCCTGTCCATGCCCCACAGAGCCCTTCCATCAGCTGGGGGGGCTGCACTCCCAGCAGACCCTGCCACGGTTCCAGCACCACCAGCACTGAGCCTGGGCTCAAACAAGATGCCCAGCTCAGTTGTAGACATGATGTACCAAGGTCCAAGCGGCCCCTTGGGTGCAGGGAACAGTGGGTACACTCCAGTCACATCAGAGTCTTCCACTGCAAAACCCCAACATCCATCATGGCTTTCATCTCCAAAGGGCTATCTTACAACTGAAATACAAAAGAAGGAGATGAAGACAGAAGAGAAAAAGCCAAGATAACTGACTTATAAATAAGTAACAAAAACGTTCCCTTCAATGCAAAACGATGATGATAATAGAATAAAAATATGTTTACGGAACAAAGGAAGATTGATTAGCAACAGTAAGAGCTTCATTCAATCCTATTTCTATTTTTTTTAATACCATTTGCCTAAAAAAAAAACAAAAACCCACCACTTTCCATTAAAAAAACAAACAAACAATGACTCACTAGTAAATCAATGAGAATAAGATTAATAAGACAGGCTTTTCAGTGCCAGAGTATCTACAGCTGAGTCTGAACTGCTGATGCAATCAGGAGCTCTGGCCTCCAGTTTGGTGTCAGGACACAGCTCAGAGATATCAGTGCCCCCCTGCTCCTGGAGAGGGGCACTTGCCCCTCACTCCATGGCTGGCTGAGACCCCACAGCACAGCCCTGCACAGATTTCCAAGCCCCTTCCAGCAGGAAATGCCTCCATCTCCTACATTTTCCATCTGACACAAACCCAGAGGAGGAGCTCGCCCCCACGCTGCATCACCAAGTTGCTCATTAACCTGGAAGGTCACAGACACGTCTAACTGCATTTCCAAGAAAAGAGAGGGGATGTTTATTTTAGTTGTACTTCTCCGAATTCACTTTCAGATAAGAACAAAGTCATTAAGGCAAGGGGGACAGAGGAAATCCATCTAGACCTGTTGGAACTGGCCAGGAGAGGGAAGGGGTTACAGAAACAAACATGCTCAGCAAGGCTGTGTTTCCCTTGAGGGGGTGCAACCCCAGGCAGGGACCCAAAGCCCCCAAACTGGGAGTTCAGGTCTGACCCATCTGTCAAGACAGGTTTATTTACAGAATAACTGAAGTCCAGGCAAGTGACAGTACAGCTTCCCAAACATCTGGCTTCGAATGAGCATCAGTCCTGTCTGTGGGGGACGTGCAGCCACGCTGTGGGAGCCCCCTCACTGCAGTCCAGGGGACTCCAAAGGGATTTTAGCTAATGTCTGTCCATGGACAGCCCCAAAGTACAGCAGTTTCACGTGCTGGTGCCCTTCAGATACCAGCTTACTGACTCATGAGAGCTCTTTATCTTGGCAGACAGTCCCAAAGCAAATGCCATTTCCCATGGTTCAGGCACATGATTTCCCCACAGGTTTCTTCAGGACAACTGGCTCAGTTACTCCAATAGGGATTCACACCAGTCAGCCCAAGGTCTGAGCTACAGACGCTGCAGGTTTCATTGTGGTTGAAACAGATAAAAGCTTTTTAGCCATTTCCCCCACCTATAGCTTTAAGAATACTACAAACATCTTTTTCAAAGTTGAATTACATAAACAGCCAAATATCTGCATTTTTTCCCAAAACCAGGGAAGAGCGATCTCAAGCTACCCAGATAACCAGACACTTCTGCAAGTTTGTGGTTGGTCTGCAAATTGGAGCACTAGATGCCTTTGGCAATGCACATCCTCTCCTGAAGGAGTTGGCAGGAAGAAAACTGAGCCAATTTAAAAGCTGGTGCCCCAGGAGTCAGGAGGGAAGGTGAGGGAGAGAACACACATGGGCACCAAAGCCCTGGCGAGCTCCCCTGCACCTGGGGGGTTGTCTCACTTGCACACTGTAAAGCTCCTTGGGGTAAATCAGTCATCACACTTCCCCTTATTACCTTCCCAAACATTCAGAGTGTTTCAATACAACTCTCACGAAGCTGAACCCCAAAGATAGACCAAAGACATGTTACTTCTCCCCTGCAGCAAATTTCAGACTGAGACTGGTGCATTCATTTCTCATTGCTGCTCTGGATAAATTAATTTGTAATTGGAAGAGTGAGTCAGAGCTGAAGAGAAGCATTCAGTCCTGGGAGAATAAATGTTAATAACTTTGGCTTCCAGGAAGTATGTCAGAAAATTATAATTAGAAAAAAAAAAAAAAAAACCTGCAAGAGGGGGGAAAAGCAACACGCACATATTTAAATAGTTGAAATAAAATGGCACCTCTTTTTTATCCGATCTATTAAAAATAGACAGGAACATGAGACTCCTGTACAACTGAGTATCTCCCATCTGCTCATGGCAAGGAAGAGGGAACTCTGAAAGCCTGCTGGCATCCTGAACCTCTGCCCCACCTTCCTGCTCAGAGGGGAGAAGGGGATGGGGGCTGAGGGGCAGCACCTTCCCAGCTGCACTCCCTTCTCCTGTGGAAGTCCCCAAGAGAACCTGGAGAAATCCACGGCCCAGCTCACCCACCAGTGCAATCCCAGCCCTCAGCTGACTCCACATACATCAAAGGTGTTCAGGGGCACAAACATTTCAGTGCTTGAACTGAAACTAATGAACCGGGGACAGGAAACTCCCCAAAGACACAGAACTGCTGTTGTGAGGTGATGCTAAATTGCTTCACAAGAGAAAGCCACCAGGCTCCAGGCTTTATTCTCAAACAACTCAAGTGACTCTTCATTTTAAATGCTCAATTCCTTAGTTTTGTAATAAAAAAGTTGAATCCGTGAAAGTTTTTACAACACACACCAAAGGCTGTTTTAATTTAAATACGTGTTTTTAAATGCTATTTTTCTCTGTGGGAAGTATCTATTTGCACTTGGGGAAGAGGCTGTGCTTTTATGCCATTTCATATATTCAGGGTTTTTTTCCATTTTGGAGTTCTTTCCTTCCAGCCAGATCTCTAAAAGTATCAAATTACCAATCTTGAGAGAGAAACTGAGCAACAACTGGCTTTAATTACTTCAAATACTACAAAACTAAGCAGCCAGAGAGTGGCACCAGCCAACCTAAAACAACCTGAATAGACTGGAAGCACTGACCTTGGGAACTCAATTAGGGCAGCCAATAGTCATTAAATAGTAGCTTTAGCTTAAGTGTGAAGATACCCACTGGTTACACCTGCTCACATTTTGAGGTATGTGCAAATGTTTCCACTACCCAAATTCCAGCCTGGGCTCCATCCTCATAATAGATATTGCTGTACTGGTAGAAATACTGGATACTGTGGAAAAGTACTCAAAGTCTTCCACCCTCTCCCAAAACACAAGGAAAAGAAGCTATACATGGCAAAAATAGAATGTCCTACACATTGACAACACACTGCCATAAAATACAGAGAATCCCAGCCCATGGCAGCCCTCCAGCTCATGGGTCTGCATGTGGCACATCGGCAGTGATCTGTTACCAAGGCAGATCAGTGACCTTCCCCAGGCTTCAAAATTAAGCTATCAATATACATCAGAGCAGGAAGTGTCAGAGGTATGGCAGAGAAGAGAAATCTGGCCACAGATTGCACTGCTATGGGAAAACTTGCACTGCAGGAAGCACATACGACAGCAAAACCCTTCAGACTCCCAAAAGTTACCAAGGAATGGTTTGGGTTGGAAGGGACTTTAAAGATCATCTACTTTCAACCTCCTTGCCACGAGCAGGGGCACCTTCCACTTTTCCCACCGCCAATTTTCCCAAGCTAGGAGTGCCTCTCGCTCCCATTCTTGCTTAAAATACCACTGCTTTGCTCTGGAGCTTTTTGCTTCTTCCCCTTGTGCCTGTACATACATATACACACACATACATTTCTCATATGGCAGTAAAAGCCAGGAGGTCTCAAGAGTATACACAAACAACTTCTTAAATCCCACTGAACAGCATAATTCTAATTCTCACTGAAGTGAGACGCAACACTGCACATCAGCACAGACTCCCTTCCTGTAGCCTCCTCAGGGTCCTGGCTGCTCACATCAGTCACACAAGGGGAGATGCTGCAGATTCTGCACCAGGCAAGGACTTGTTCAGGTTTACAAATGGAAAGTTTCTGTAATACTGCAGGATTTCTTACGGGTGCCTGTAAATTTGCTTGTGTAAAGGACCTTAAAATATTAACACTGCAGCAAAATCCCATTAATTTAGGACACTGCTGACTGCCAAGGGGGACTCAGGGCCAAGCTATGAAGGTGCATGTCAAGTACTTTGCTCATTAGGTATGTGACTGGTAAGATGGGTTTGGGAGGTTTTGTTTTGCTTGTCATAGAATTTCCTGAAACTGATTTCACAGCTCTTCATGTTCTCACCAAACATGCCATTTCCTGGTTACTTCCCCGGATGGTCATTAAGCTTTTGTTAGTTTGACCAATGAACTAGTGCCAAGTGCTGCTCTTGGAGGAGTAATCAGCTCCTGACTTCAAAGGAAGAGCTCTTTTCAAGAGCTGTGTTCTTGAAAAACCTGTCCTCAGTTCTGCCAGATCACTGTCTTCATGAATCAAAGCAATAGGTACATTAGCAAATAAATACATCACAAATTTTTAACTTGAAGGCAATTAAGCAGGAGGTGAAGGGGACTCTCCAGAGAGCACTTGGAGCATGCAAACTCTAAACACCTCCTGAGAGTCCTGTGCACAAGGTCAGAGCAATGTCACTGACTGTGCTTTCACACACTGCAATTCTCAGCTTTGTCCTGAGCGGTCACTGCAGGCTCAGCCCTCCTTGGAAGAAAAGTATAAATTGTTTCTGGTATTTGCTGGTCCACAGAAGAGCTTTGAAGTGCAACTTCGTCACAACTGAAAACCTCAAGCAAGATACTCGGGTGTTCCCAAGGTCTTTGGGGAGTTTGGAGGGATGAAGCTCAGGATGGCTTTGCAGTGCAGGGCTTTGGTAACAGAACACAAACAGCTGTACCCACCCCTCTATGGTTTGTAACAGAGAGGCAAAAAAACCCACCCTTCTAGTTTCCTTATGCTGAAAGCAGTGTGGTGCACAGCTCCCACATATACTTGCTGTACATCACTGGCACCTCTTCCTCAATACTTTAAAATCCATTTACAGTCACATCCCTCTCCTCGCCCTTTAATGACCTTCTTGCTGCATTACAAGTCCAGATTCATCTGCTTCAGCAAACCACAAGGCTGAACTTTTCTGTATTTATTTACTGTTTTTTTTCAGTTTGAGCAACTTTCCTGTGACTCCCTCTCACAGTCACAGCTGGGCACAGTGGGGAACTTAAGACCTTGCCTGACAGAGGAGTGAACTGGCAAATCACATTTTGGAAAACCAGAGAGTGACTTCAGGTGATGGGATTGGCTCTGCTGCCATTAATCTGTGTATCAGCTTTTGCAAAGATGCTTATGCTGGAAGATTAGTGAATAAAGCATCCATGTAATGCTGAAGCCACGGAAACAACCCAGCTCTACAGAAACCATCTGCTCCCAAAATTGGATGGATAGTGAGTGGTGATGGGATTAGAGCACTGCAGACACACTGGTTTCATAATGGAGAAACACCCAACCTTCACTGCCCCTTTCCAACTCCCCAGAGACCTCTGAGGGCAGGGGAAAGTGCAGTGGGGTGAAACACAGCCCTCTGTGGTGCAGGAGTCCCCAGGGCCCTGTGTGGCCACTGACACACTTCGGGTGACGGGTCGGACAGAAAGGGGAGTACCAGGGGGCAACACAAGCTTTGCGTTACTATTAATAGCTATTTCACAGAACTGAAAATTAATCGAGCTTAGAACTATTTCCTGTACTGTCCATTTTATGGCAAACAGTGATAAAAATAGCTGATTTCTTGACATACCACTTCCTTGTGCACACATACCACCAGGGCTACTCATTTGCTATTTTTTTCCTTTCTCTGCCACACATGACAAGGCTGCATGATAGCATTGTCATTACATTTCATTATTAAGTAATAGTGTAAAATGAAAACAGAGTAAATCAGAATTCCTTCAGGGCACAGGTTTGGCTGTCTACAGGCAGGGGGGCATCAGGAGGCCAGGGACTGGCATGCAGAGCTGAGTGAAACTTCCACCCTGAAACCTGGAGCAGCACAGCCTCACCAAAGCCCAGCTTCCAGCTGCAGGTGTCCTTTTGTATCCAAACCCATTCACATTCACTTATTGTGCCCTTGTTTGCTTTACATTTACCAAGAACTGAGACCTGGAGAGACCTCCTTCCTTCCTTATAGGGCACACCTAGGGAGGAGATGGTTTTATTGCTCTGTCACCAAGGGAATGTTTCTGAGTTCTGTATTCGTGAGAAGAGAAACCCAGAAGTTGGCACTGCTGTAACACAGGTTGTCTGGAGCACCCTCCAAGACACCTCCACCCCACCCCAGTGTCCCAGCAGGACCTGGGTGGGGTCAATGAGAAGTCATTTCAACAATGACTGTGTGGGCTTTTTATTACTACATGCCCCTTTTATGGCTCTTTACTGGCATCCCTCACCAGTATCTGCAGTCAGACTGTGGTGGGCAATACAGCCACTCCCAGATACAGCTGGGAGTCTCACATCCACTTGGTGGCAGGACCAGAACGGCCCAGACCAGGAGGTACTGTGCCTATCCTCAGGGCACAGGGACACCTCAGACCCTCATACAAGCTCAAAAGGGAAGCTCAGAAGCAACAGCTCAAGCTCTCTCAGAACTCAACCTTCAAAGCTTAATGAGCAAGACTACAACAGTCTTGAAATCATGGGACAGAAACAGCACTCCACACAGCTGGCACCTCCGGGGTGTTCAAAGACCTGCAGAGCTGGAGAGGACCTGGACCCAGAGAGCTCAGACCTGCTGCCAGGATACACAACTTACCCACACAATTACCTTGTGCCATCCAAGGGCAAGAATGCCAAATCACTAGTGTTGTCCCAGTCACTCACTGGTCTTCCTAAACAAACAATGCCTAGAACTGGAAGTGGGAAAAAAATAATAAGAAACCACATATCATATTTATGAAAATAAGAACTCTGACTCATTAAAAAATAAGTAGAGTTTCTCTAAACTATTGGTCACAATTAGCCTGGTCAGGCTCAAATTATCTGCCACAACAGTCCTACTTCAACAAGATTAAGTTGCTTCTTATCAAAACTGCTTTGAGCATCTCGGTCCTAACAAATAAACAAGTTTTCTTTGTAATTTCCCTTAAATTATTCAGCTTGAGTCCCAGTTCACACAGCCCATACAAACAGCCTTGAACTGGCAGCTGGCACAAGACAGCACCTTCTAAATTCCCTGGAAAACTCTTGTTCCCCTAGCTACAAACTGGTTTGTAGTTTGTCTCAGGCACAGGAGGTCTGGCCTTAACTGTTTGCTGAGCCTTCTTCCTAAATTCAAGTGCAAATTTCCCCTGCCACATATTTGCTTTAAAAATGTGAGCCTTTAATGTGTCTTTGGTAAACCAAGAGAGAATCAACTAAGGTAATTTCTGTCAAGATACCTGAGGAAACAACAGGCAGCTGAGAGGGGAAACATTCTCAGTTCATGAAATTTACAGCTTTCCTGAAGGCAGGAGACTTCGTGGATTTATCCACGTTAAAGATCAGGTTCCGTTTTTTGGAACTATTTTAAGTGGTAATTCAGCGTTTCTGAATGGGTGTGGAACACTCAGCCAAACAGGAGAAAGCTAAGGAAGCTCCCTCTCCACATACTTGTTATTATTAGTGTTCATGTAACACTTCAGACACCATGAATTACAGTTATTTTGTAATATATAAAGAACAAACTGAGCATGCAACTCAGTTTTCCTGTTTTTACGCTGCTGAATGTACTTGAAACTGGCTTTTAATGGAATACAGCCTACTTTGACACGTATTTTATTTTCTTTTGAGAAGGGAAACGAGTGCTACAAATGCTGGTACCACATTCACCATTCATTTCAGTCTTTAACTATCAGAGGACTCAGGTACTCACATTTTGACAGGTTAGGTTTGTAGACCTGAAATGGCCCAGGGCTTTTCAGCATCACTGGAGTGGTGCAAGGTAATCACCGGTGGAGGGCTCTTTGTGAATTTGGAACAGGTTTGGAGCAGGTGATAACACACACCAGAGGTGTTCTGGAGCTTGATTAACAAAAGTTTGGCTGATTCAATCACCTCATTACAAGGACCCTCCTGCTGAGGTTCTCCTGCACCGAGGATTTAGAATTCCTTGAACCGACAAACTACACATCCCTATGCTAAAACTGTAACCTTTTCTGACATGGGGAACAGCCACCAGTACCTACTGAAGAGGGGTTTGCCACAGGTTTGAACCAGTGTTGGCTCACAGAAACACCTCAACATTTAGTAAAGGACACCAGGGCCAGGGAGAAAAAACACTGCAAGATGTTGCATGGATGGAAATAAAGACATTCCAAGTTGGTTTTGTTTGCATAAGCACAGCTTTCCATACACACTGACCTCCAAAACAAGCAGCACACTCAGAGCTGGCACGGAGACAGCAAGCCAAGCTCTCTGGGTTTTGGGAAGTGTCTGTTTCTGCTCAAAGATCTCACTCCTGCCAGAAGTTACTCACACCAAACCAAAGTGTTCACAGTCCACTCCCTCCACTCCTTCCCTTCCCCAGCACTTTGGAGCAAAGTGCATTAGACAGACTTTTTCAAGGCATCTCCAAGGTCAGATTTTCCTTGTGTACCTTCCATTCTGCCTTGGCAAACATCCCTGTATCTTCTCAAAACATACCTTGAAGGGTGGCATTGCTTAAGTTTTCTCTCTAAATTAGTTATCTTCATTGTATACTGAACACAAGTCAATGGTAGAGTGCTAAGCTTCAAGTCTGATCTGGCTGTCAAAAGATGTATTTAAGATTAAATTCCCCCCTTATCACACATGAAGTTTCAAGCTAAGTTTAGGCCAGCAGGCAGATAGAAACATGCAAAACTTGGGAGACACAAACATCCTGGTACATCACCTCAGCAGAGGAGACATCCTGGAGGATAAGTAGCAGCAGGAGCCACTTACCTGCAGAGGGAAGTATTTGCAGGACTTAGATGGAAGATGAGGGAAGCCCAAGCTGGCCCCCACCAGGGCTCCTTCCTTCCTCGGTGCAGACGCTGGGAGGGTGCTGTGTTTGCAAACCCCTAAAAGGAGCCCTCCACAGCCACCTCCAGAACTGCAGACAAGCTGTGCATGATGTGAACTGTGTATTACCAATTGCAGGAGACATCAGATCTCCCTCCTTTGCATTATCGGGATGACCAGTCACAGTCCTATATATGGAAGCCGTTTTCCATACCTTTCACAAGGCTGCTAAGCAGCTCATTGAATTTAGATCAAAATGAAAAGCAGCTATTTGCAGAGAGAGACATTACAACTTTACCTTCACCTGCACTTTAAAGACAAGCTAGAAACCAGCACATCCTCTTCCTAGAAAGTTCTGTCTTCAAAAAGGAGTCCTGATGTGTAGCTCCTTCTCACCTGGAGTGAGGCACAAAGCCAGGTGGGTCCCATCTAGCTCATGAACACCAGGTGATGCCTTGCCTAACACAGTGACTTGCAGGCAGCTCCCTTCCCAGGTAACATGTCCACACCCCCACAAGCTCTTCCTGACTTTCATCTCTCCTATAAATGCACAGGGATGGTAACTAAGACCCATATGGCCATGCACACAAATTATCTGCTCCGAAATGAAGCCTGGTGCTTCCACACTGTGCCTTGTATCATCACCTGAAGCAAGTGATGCAGTTTCCCTGCCAGACTGGTACAATCACAAGCGAAGACAAGCACCCACAGTGCTGGGCAAGTGTGTCAGACTTCACAGTACATAGCAGAGAACGAGCCATCTTGCTCATACCCACACCTTTGGCTGGGTGCATGCACACAAAACAAAGGCATGTGTGGCTGGGGCAGCCTGTGCTTCTCTCCAGGAAGTGCCAGCATGTATTTTTTTTTTAACCATCACTGTTGATATACTGGTGCCATGTCAGATCTAGTTCCCACTCGCCCACTCCATTCTTCTTAGGGAGGTGAGGATGGGGGTGTTGACTCAGGTGCACACAGTTTGAATTTCTGGGACTTTTCTCCCCTTGTCTTTAGTTAAAGCAAACCATAAAAATGCACAGGCAGCTTTGTCAGACGAGACAATGAAAACTCTCTCATAAAGACAATGAAATCCAGTGTTCCTCTGCCAGTAATACAATGTCATTGCTTTAAATCACCCAAGGATTTCCTCATCCAACCATAAGCCCCTGGGAGCAGCACTTGCCTCCTCTGGTCTCTGGTCTGACCAGAAAACCTCTCCTTACCTGTGTCCCTGGCTCTCTAAAAAGGCAAAGAGGAAAACAACAGTTTCCAGCTGGAAATGTTTTCCAGCCTTCCCATATAATTATGGAGAATTCTTCATAGTTCTCAGCCTTTCAGCAGATAACTGCAAAGGGCAGCATTGTCCTCTTCCTGCTTTCCACATGGACAGAGAGCTGTTCACTCTAGAAGTGGTTAGGCTGCAGGAGGGATGAGGCTTTTGTGACAGTCTAGCTGTTACTGCCCACTAACTTACACATGACTCTTCTAAATACCAGACTCGTCATCACTTGCAATTTATATTAGATTTGGATCTAGGCAGCCAAAAAGAAACAAAAATAAGAGGGTTAAAACTGGCCTATTTTAAGCTCCGTCATAATTCCTGTAAAACTCTGTTTAGACTGTAAGTGAATCACACACTGGATCTAGCTAAAACTGTCTGAAATTCCACACCCAGTGCAAGACTACTGCCTATAAGGAACTGAGGGATCCGAGAGAGCCTGGGGAGTCTGTCTGACATTTTGTCTTCTTGCAGGAGCCCTGAAGAGGAGCAGGGGGTTGGGGACCCCCAGGTGAACAGCACAGGCAGACTGTGCTGGCTTCCCAAAAGCCACGTGCCATCCATCCACTACACAGCCCAAGTCAAAGAGGGTGGCTCTCTGCTCTCCCCACTGGGGGTGCTGGGGAAAACAACACTGAGAAATGCCAAATGAGACAGCCTAGGAAACGTGACAAAAGGTACTCGAGTCTCAACTAAACACACGCTAAGAAGGCAAACTGCTGTAGCTGACATGCCCTTGATCCAAGGGCCAGAGGTAGGACTGTCAGAAACTAAGAGTGAAGATGCTGAGAGGTTGCTATAGCACTCCCAAAAAAACCCTGATGGCCTTTCCTCCTTAAGCTCTCTTCTCTCACAGGGAAAAGGAATGCTTAACATTCCCATTAACTGCTTTCACAGCATTCCTACCCTTGTGCTCCTGAGCAGCTGTGCAAGGACCTGAATTTTTTTACAGAGATATATATATATATATGCATACAGTTTGTAAACACTGACAGACCCCATCCATCCCAAGAGATGGGTGTGCAGAGAGCCAGGCTCTAAGCTGGAGGAACAGCTCTGCAGTGGCCCTCTCACCAGCAGGGCAAGAGCCATGGGCTTACTGGAATGAGTAGGGGAGCAGCTCCCTCCCAACTCTGCCTGCACTGGTGCAAGGCTGGTGCAAATCCCCAGGGTCATGGAGCAAAGACATTTACACTGGTTTCACCAAGGCAAAAACAGGCCAGTGACTTCACAGGATTTATTCAAAACAGGAGAAGAAAAAGCCTTTACAGACCTGATAAAACACACCAGTACAGAAGATGGGGACGGTGTTCTCACCAACATACAGAGATTGCAGAGCTACTACTTCCATCATGCTGCCACAGGAGTCCCCCAGGGCAGGAAAAAGATGCCCTTCTCACTTCTCCCTGTTTCAGCATGAGAAGCCAAGCACACTCTCCTTCCCCAACACTCATGAAGCATGGGAGCAATAAATCTGCTCCCCACCTACTCAGAAAAGCACACAGCAGCTGAGAGATTCCCTCTGTCAGCCTGCAGAGGACTGCAACTCATCTAGAAGCAGCTCTGTGGTATTTGTATTACTGGGTGCAGCAAGTAATTTGCCAACAATTGCAAAGGTAGAGCAGCAGAGAGCTGGAAAGAGGTACCGACTTCCAGTGAGTTCTCCCGTTTGTGCCTTGGAGCATCTTCCCCAAAACATCTCTGAAGTAAGGGTTCTTCTGTACCAAGCCCAGCACTGCACTGGAGAAGTAAATCTTCACTAAAATTTATTTTAAATTACTTAAAAATAAAGTAAAAATATTAAAAAGTCTTGCAAGAATCACTGAATTGTGAATTGCCTCCCTCTTCCTTGGCCAAAAATGTCACCTGAGTGGTTTCAGAATTCTTACAATTTGGAAGGAAGTTGTCAAGGTAACTTTACAAACTGTTTATAAAATGAATTATTTTGGACAAGGAGTTTAGCTTATCAATACCCAGCTTGACAGCGTTTCCATAAATCAGTCCTGCTCTGAAGAGCTCCTAGGACTATGGGAACAAATTTTAAATTATTTTTCTTGTTTCCCAATGGACCAGGTATTTGGCTGTCATAACCCCTTTGAAGGAAATCAAACTATATTCATCATTTGATCCCAACTTGTGCAATCTCCTGCGCCTCCCATACCTCGTCATCGGCTGAGATGAAGAGAGAGGTATCCACCCACTGCATGAGCCTGGCCCCACTGGGAGTGAATTTATTGCAGTGACTCATGCTCATACTGCATGGATGTTCCACCATGAGTTAAGACCACCTTACAGCTCAGAGTTGGTCAACAAAGTCCTAAGAGCAAGCACTGCTACACGGAAGAGCTGTCAAACCACACCAGTGCTTAGACCTAACAAATCTGACAACCCTGATTTAAAAGTGCTTTGACAGTCAAGAAAAACTAAACACACTAAGAACCAATCCGTTAGCAATGAACTTTTCGAAAGCCGGGCAAAGTGACTTTGCCGTGAGTATAGATGTCCTCGTCTGTGCCCTGGTTCATGTGCTTCACCAGGTTCTTCTCAAAGAGGAGAGGGTGGTAAGCCCCCATGGTGCAGGCGTGGTCGTGGAACTTCTGGTAGTAGTGGCAAATGTCCGTCTGCCGCTTGGAAGGGAGAAATTCGTACACGTCCACCTCGTCACAGAGCGTCATCATGATCACGATGCCTGGGGAGGGCACAAAGCACATACCCACATCAAACCAGAGAGCCAAGAGAACACTCCAGCGAGACAGGCAGGCAGCAAGGAGCACCCAGCTCCAAGGGCAAGGGTTTCCTTTTTGAGCACTCAGAGTAGAGGGGGAGAAAACAAGTCTGGCCAGATGGGGGCTGTTTTCTGTTGTACAATTGACACAATCACAGCAGATTGTTTCCAGTGACAGCCCTGCTGAAAGGCCAATTTTTAAGAGTGCTGTCGTCCTCCATGACCTTCATGGAAACCTGGGTGTCTGCCAAGTGGGCACTACACTTGGCTGATCCAAACAGCAAGCCTCAAACCTGCTTGGGTAAGCAGGGGTGAGACCTTCGCCTTTCCCCCACCTGCCTGTGGTGAACTCAGGGAATATGAAAGGGGACTGTGCTGGGAGATGCTCAGGGAGATGGAGCAGCCTCTGCTCCTCAGGCTCCCTGCAGCAGAGTGGTGCTGCCCTCCTGTGTCTTCTGACGGGCACAGGAACCACTGGAGGACATCACAGCAGCACTGGGCACAGCCTGAAGACTTTTTGGCCAGATCAGATGTAAGCCATAGTTACCAGCTACTTTTCTTCTAAGTACAAGAATATACCAGGGAAACACAACCAGCATATAACATCACAGAAATTCACACAGTACCTGAGACATGAAGGACCACGTACGATCATAGGGACATGGATTTGCAAGATAACAGAAGAACCCTTATGTGAAACCACTCATTTAACTAAGGTACATTTTAAACATGTTTTCATTCACCTTTTCTATGGACAAATTTCAATCACACTTCGATCTTCCAGAGAAGCCAGAGCTGGAAACTGGAACTCATCTATGCCCCTGACTTTGGTGAGGTGATCTGCTTTACAATGCAGGTAACTTGGTCCCAAGTTAAGCCACAGAGGAAGTCCTGTCTGACATGGCCCGGTGCCTGTTAACAATTCTTCTGCTGAAGTCATCAGTTATGCTGTTACACAGTTATTCTGCACATACACCAGCAATTATTTAATAGATGCTGGGGCTGGCAAAAACATGAAGTGATTCTGTTTACATGGAGACAGAAAAGTCTCTCTGCCCCAGCAGTGATGGGAAGAGAGACAGGAGCAGCCAAAGGGTGAAAGCACAGCAGCTGGACTGTCCATGGCAAACAAGACTATACATCTATGCTGTGTTTTCAAATACATGTGAGCTTCCCCAGAGGTTCACTCCATTTTATTGAGCTGGTCATGAGATCTGCTCTCCGCTAAGTAGGAAAACCTTTGCAAGAGCAGAATGTAAAATGAGCTCCTTCGCTGAGAGGCAGAATTTAACATGCTGACAGGCAAGAAGTTAGCATGCTGAATAAGGGGAAATATCACTGAACTTTTCAGGGCAACTGTTCTCAGTAAGTCATTGAATATATAGGTTATATATGGAAAGGATAAACAGGCTAGCACTTGGAATTCATCTGCAGTAACCAGATTTATTTGCCTGACAATATCTAAGCCTGCAGGAGCCATATCCTTCCTCTTGCACCCCCTGTGGGAACTGCTCTGGCACTAAAAGCTAGGAATCCTAGAGACCTTCCTAATGTTGCAGACTGCTCTCCTGTTTCCACGTGGAACTGGGCCATGTTTGTAACTGCTGTTTCAGAGGGGTACTGCAAACCACTTACTTTAATGCAACTGAGCTGCTATTTTAAAGACAGGAAGCTTAAGTTCTGGCATAAGACAAACACTGTAAAAACAACTCTGATAAGCACCATAAATTTGTAGCTGTCTTTGAAAAAAGGCATCCTGGGGAGTTCCTGCATGCAAACTGAACCAGAAGTTTAGAGGGCATTTATCTTACCAAGCATTCCCGATGATGGTGGATTAGGCTGAATATGCTCCAGGGAATTCTCCTGCAGAATATCCCAGAGTTGCCACTGCATTTTTGGATTCAGGATATAGAAGGGCTGCTCTGGATGTGTTCTACGATATGCCTTATAGCTTTCAAAAAAGTTGTAGTCTGGTTTTCTGTACCACTGCAAAACAGAAACAAGAAGTCAGACTCTTTATTTCTGGTCCTCTTTCCTGTAGCCAACAGGAAACAAGGATGAATGAACCTGCTGCTATTGGGTAAAAGGTCTTGCTATACCTGCACACCTTCAGCTGCCCCTTGGGTCACTGTGGTGATCAGACTCAGTGAACAGAGCAGGGGAACCACAAATCTCAGTAAAGGACCATTAAATGAAATCAGCATCTTGTGTATTTCATTTTGCACCCCCCAATATCAGATGATGTTGAGAACTCTGCTTAAATGTTACAGACCCCAATTCTTCTCCACACTGCAGCACAAAACGTCCAGTTCTGCAAGCAAGTGTTCCCAGCACAGCTTCCTAACCCAGGCTGAGCTGATTTCATCCTAAAACTTCCCCTTTCAGTAAAAACACTTAGGAATAGTTTATGGGTTTTTTAAAGTAATTTTAAAATTTTTTTCCCTGTAAATATCTCACTCGGGTTTTACTAACTCTTAAACATGTTGTACATACCCCCTTATGCCTCCTGGAGTTGTGGGACTAGACATAGGAATAAACATCAGTGAGAAAATAGGAAATGCAGTCCAGAGAAAGGAAGGTAAAAAACCTTTCAGTTACAGACAGAGCTCTAAATAGAAGAATGGACTATTCACTTCTACCTGCTTTTACCATGAGCCTCCAAAACTCATCACTTATCAAATAACACTCTTTTGTACTCAAAATCAAACGTGAGTGCTAGAGGGATTGCAATACCTACTCATGACAGCCTTGCTGACCCAGAGAGGAGACATTTACTAAGATCTTCAGCGGGTTTCCCAATCTCTTCATAATCCATCAAGTATATCCTGTGTCTCACTGGTGCTTAAAATATCCAAGCACCAACCATCAGCAAATCTTAACTGTCAGAAAGAGATCATTCTGTAATGAGATGACAACTGCTGCAGCCAGCAGTGACCTCCTCCCTGTGGCATCAGTCCATGTGAAGTAAAGGTGGTGACCTGTTACACTTGGCCTGACGCCCTTCATAGGGATCAGGAACAGCCAAGTGTTTTTCTAGGAGCACTCATGCATGGGGTGTTCTCAGAAGTACACATGGATATAGCCATAATAACAAAGAGGTTAAAAAGAACAGCCTTGAAATGAGTGATTGCACACAATAGGAGGAAGCAGGTTAACACAGGCACTTCAAAGCATCTTATTTACAGAAAACTCAGCCTTACCTCATGAATTTCTGCATGATATGGTGCTGGATCCCAGACAATTAAGATTCCAGTGTTATACAGTGCTTCCCTCAGGAACTGCTGCTCTTCAACAGTGACAAGCTTGAATAACAACAACAAACACAATGATATACAGTATGCTGTCAGAATGAGCAGGCAGACAAGCAGTGAGAGACACCTGAAAACAGGCACAGCCACCCACTGCTGGTTAGAGCATGTCCCACTGTGTGCAGCAAGGGCACAGCCGCCAGCAATGCCCTCCAACACCCACACCAGTCCTATCCAGCAGCACAGCATTTAGTGGAGAGTCACAAGAACATCATGCTTTACAAGGTTTTCTCTATCCATCCTCAGTAACACAGAGTGTGAGGGATCCCATCACTACAACTACCAGGAGGGAACATCAGTTGCTGTCACCGGTCACCAGGACAGTCTAAGAGCAGCCTAATGCAAACACACTGTTGGCTTCATTAAGAAGCTTCACTTGATCCCCCCATAAAAAGCCTGCAGGTGGGTGGTTTCTCCTGAGCAGCAGGAACTCCATCAGCCGCAGGAGATGAGAGACCATGGCACCCCTGGCCGATCCTGCCTCATACCAAGCCCCCCACCCTTCTCCAGAGCAGGGGGGTCCAACTCAGGCAAGGGAGATTTGAATCTCCTAAGAGTAGCATTGAGAAGAAAAGGTCCACACAGAAAAGTTCTCTCTATACTCACACAACCATCACCCCCAAAGGTAAGCCAGGTCTGCGGCAGAAAGCAAATAATCAGAATCAAACAATTTATTTCCTGTCCTGGCCACCCAAAACCATAAATCTGTATAGGCACAGCTTGTAAGTAATGTAATCATAAATCATAAAAATTAGCCTCCATTTGTCCTGATTTTCTCCACAGATCTAATTATGAGCTAGCCAATTAGTTCTTGAGCATCCTGCTGCCCCAGCAGCCTGCCTGGCTGTTCCCGTAACCAGAGCACAAGGACACTCCAGCCAGCCCAGAGGTGAATTATTTCAAAAGCAAAAAGGGTTTCCTCATATCTGTTCTGAACTCTGCAGGATTAGGTCTTGGCCTTGACCACATGTACTGCCTGGCTTAATTTCCTTACAGCAGCTAAACTATCTAGGCCACTTGTTAGCTGAAGTGTGCACCCCTGCAGGTGTGAACATCTGCCTGCAGTCTGTGGGCACCAGAAGCAAGGACGGGCACAGAGACTGGCACCAGCCATCCCCTCAGCTGGGTACGAGGGGGATGGAGCACTGCAACAGGGCAGGGACAGGACAAGGAACATGGGTGCTTTATTTTAATGTCATTGTTTCTATTTAAAGGACAGAAATTTTTCAGGAATTTCTCTGATGCAACACCCACAAAAGAAGGATTTGAAAGACTGAGCATCAGAGAAAGCAAAGGTCAGCCAAGCAAAGCCATGTGAGTTGGCAGAGGCATGCAAACTGTGAGAGCTGTGGCAGGCACAAAAGCAAAGGGTAAGAAACCAGGTGGGGAGCACCTCCACAGCCACAAGCTGTTTGCTGTGTCCTTCCCCACACCCCAGGGCTGGCTCTTGACACTACTTCTTAGCTACTGGTCATTTAACCCCTTCACTGGAGGAATCCGGCTCCCCAGATATCTTTAGTGCCTATTGTGTTTAATAGTGACTGATTCTTTTTAAGTAGTTAAATTCATTTAAATTGCTACATTACTTACTTGTCTTGTCCAGCTTTTTGATCCTAATTAGTTAACTGATCTGTTGATTTCCTAGTTAAATCTGTTCTTTAGCCAGTTCACTGTTTAACAAGCATCTTGCTAATACAGCCCCTACTCTCTTGGTACATTTATCGACCATATCACAACGATTTCCTTCTTTCCAGCTACCACAGTCAATGTCCTGTAATCTAAACATGATCCCCTTTCCCAACACAATCTTCCCCCATTCCACTGATGTGTTATCTCCTTTCTCTTCCTCCCTGAAGACTCGTTAGTGCCAATAACAGCAAAGGCAGCCAAAGCAGAGAGTGCTCTCCATGGCAGCGAGAAGCCAGCCCAGGAGAACTGTAAACAAGGGCTGGGAAGAACGAGGTACTCTAGTCCTTGGTCAGCTCTGCAGGAAGGAGCTGTGTCCTCCACAGTGACATTGGCACTACCCTTGTACACACTCCAGCCCTTATTTTTGCAAGTTGTGCTCTTTTCCAGGGCAAATCGATGCCTTGCATAAGGCTGCAGGAAAACATGCCATTAAAGGCAGCACTGCTGATGAACCAGTCAAGGTCTAAGAAAAAAAGTGAGGCAATGTTGAATAAATTCTTTATTTAAAGCAACTACCAAGCTTGTGGACCTACAAGTTAGAATGTACAAGATACCCCACTCCACTGTTAAAACCATCCACCCTCAGATATATAATGCACATTACAGAAAAACACTTTAAAATAATTATTAAGCAACTTAGGCACACATGCCAAAGGGATGCTATTCAATACAGACTAGTTTTGACAGATCAGATTCAGGAGATCCCACTTTCTTCATTTTGGGAATGGATTAAGGATTAATAATAGTTAAGAGCCAAAATAAGAGCAGCCAAGCCACAATCCCGTCCCTTTTCCCAGAAAAGCCAGGAAATAACATAAGAAAAGCCAACCCCAGAACAAGAACCCATTACAGCTTCTCCAGACAGTACCTGATGCCTGCAGGAGCTCTGGGCAAGGCAAAACTCCCACAGTGAGCTGAAAACAGAATGTGATCAGGCAAACACACTAACAAGAAGGTTTAAATGATGTCACCGAGACTAGAACAGCACTGAACCACTAAAAGTGCAAATAAACACATAAGAAAATCCAATGCAGTCCAATGCAGTCATCCCTGAAGACAACAGGGACTGCAATTAGAGCTGCTCAGTTTAGAAAGTCCAGATGAGACACTCCTGCACTACTTGCATCTTTTGCTCTGGTCAGCAGCAACACTGCATTTTGAGTTAACTTCAGCCTTTAAAAACTGCAACAGTATTGTTCTCCCTGTAACTAAATTTTTCTAAGCTGGTGTCTCCACTCAGAGGGAATGTCACCCGTGACTACAGGCTGATCTGCACAGAGAGCAGAAACACTATGGCTGTAACTACACTTGGTCCAAAGTAAGAGAATCCACATAAAGAATCATATTACAGCTGTACAACCAGCCAGTTACCCTCCTCCCTGTGCTGAGAACTCTGGGATCACACAGGTCACGTACATGTTTTCTCTTCATATCACTGTTAGTTTGGCAATGACCACATCCTCCAGAGAAAGTTTGCTTAAGTGATAACACCTATCTGAAATCATAAAAATACACACAGAAGGGAAAGATAAAACAAAAGATGTCAAACAGCGCAGAAGGAGGATGTCAGCAGCCAGATATGACTCCTAAACCAGACTGGTTCAGAAAGGACAAACAGTCCCACGTGTGACTGGGGATTTAATGCAAGGGCATCAAGATGCAGGAAGCAGCAGCACAGAGCTCAGCAGCAAGTGCAGAAAGCAAGACCTAAGAGCAGAAAGGGGTGGCAACAGCATTCACACAAGAAGCAAGAACATCCTTCAAAAGACACAAAATGAATCAGCCAAACACACCAGCTGCATGTCTTGCCTTTGAAACAGATGGCCAAGTTCCTGCTGCTGTTTTGAGAAACTTCAAACCTCATTACACAGCAGCACCCATGGAATCCTCACACTGGGGCAGATGAGAAAACTCCAGGCCTACAAATCTTGCCTTTGGGGTAAAGAAAAGAAACTGCCTTTTTGGTTCTGGATTAGAAAAGGTGGCTGAAAACATGTACCTACAGCAGTGAGGGTCTCACTCTGCTCCTGAATGGGTGGCAGACTAACTCTGCTAATACACTGCTAGATATAGACCTAACCCTGGAGAGCCTGCTTCACAGCCCACTGTCGGCAGAGGGACAGCCTCATACCTACAAAGAGATCTGAGTCAGGGAAACTGTAACTCCTAAGCAATGTCTTGCGTTAAAGGCATTTGCCATGCTCTGCAATGAGATCCTGGACCCTCCCACTCACCCACCAGAGCCCATCCCTCTCCAGGGTACAGCTTTAAAGGCAGATCCTTTGCCAAGGGGCTTCAGCCGTTTAGCAGCACTGGTTAATGTGTTATCTACAGAGTCTGTGGCATTTGCTTTTAACAGAAGACAGACAAACTTCCTTCATTCTTCATACCCAGCTCTGGGGCAGGCACAACTCCTCTCTTGGCACACCTCTCTTTGCTGAGCTGCATGAGGTGAGCTGTGGTGTTGTTCCTGTCCCTCTCCCCAAAGGCACAGCAGCAGCATGCAGCTGGCCTTCCTGGGCTAACACAGAGGCTTTGAGCCAAAGCAAAAGCCAAATTACCTTGTGCTTGCTTTAAATCACAAGCAGGATACTATAGGCTCCCTAGAACACGCTAGTGTCACTCCAGTCACCTCAGATTTACCAAGTGTCCCCTACTCCAAGAGGGGACATTCCCATCTTGCAGCCATGTGCTAGGCCCAGGAGAAATGAGATGGACAGCCCTGTTGCCCCAACTTCTTTTCAAAGACCTTCCAGCAGCAAATGAGCCCAGAAGCCCCACAGATGCTCCTATTGCAGCCTGCTGCCCAGCTCCCAGCCACTGTAGATACACAGCTCTGCCATGCTTGGCCCATTGGGCACATGTTCCTCACACCTACCTGGGAATTCACAAGACGGATTGTTGTCTTTTGGCCCACATCATCCTGAAAGCCCTTGATAGGAGCCCCATTGAACCGCAAGACGGCATCGTGGCTGTCTGAAAGCAAAACAGTGAAAACCTGTGAGCTGACAGCTGGGTTTTGAGTGATAGGAGAGACATGTAACACATTACTCACCTGCACTTCTAATACAGTCTGGCTAGTCCATGCCTTTCCATATAACAACTGCAAGTAACAAGCCAGATTCTTTGGGGGAAGTTGTGCCTCAAACTTCATGACCACTATTCTATTAAAAACCCACTTTCTAAAACTACAACCCACTGGCAGGCTGAGAGCACAACCCTAGCATTTGCTCTGCATGAAGGAGTGCAGCACCTCCCTCCCTCTCCCTCCTTCCAAACACTTTACCAGGAGACAGACCACTACATAATTAATTTATCACATGGCTGGCTGCATACTAAGGAACTAGAAAGTAATGGCAAGCTAGAGTCCTCTCTTGCAGACTGGAGGCTGACCAGCCTGAGAAATGTGTATAATAACCACAGCAGAAAGCAAAGCTGACCTCAGCCTGCCAGCCTACCTCCCACATCACAGAAATAAAACCACTGCTGTGCATTTAACAGGCACAGCTTGTTACATGCCTTGGGATTCACTGCATTTTCCTCTGCTGGCATCATCTCTTAAGATAGCACAGCATTCCTTCAGCACCCTCCTCTGCCTTGGCACAGCCGGGCAGGCTGCCATAACACCACAGAGCCAGGCTGCTGCTGTGGCACGGAGGGTGCCTGTGCCCATCACACCGACTTCTCCATGCCTCATGGCTGGATTTGCATAGGAAATCTTTCACATTAGAGAAGCAGGACCAACTTCCCTGCCTTCACACTGAGGCCACATGACCACAGCTCACAGCACCTGCAGTCAGGGTCCATGGGGAATTGCCAAGTTCCCAACCAGGGCAGAAGGGCTCGCCTGGTCCAGAACTAGGTCTTTTTGAGATCATTTTCTTGAAAACAGGGGTGTGCTCATAAGCAATGTTGAAAGATCAGCAATTACTGACAGCAAAGACTAGTTTCTCAGCTACTTTATTCTCCTAGACAAGTGGATCTTAAGAGCCCTTCCAAAGCAACACTCAAAACTGTGAAAGGCAATGTTTCAGGAAAAAAACGTGTCCATGCTGAGAAGTACCTCTGTAGTTACTACTACAGACCCTTAACTCCACATCCTACCTTGCATCAATGCAACACAGGGTTATAATTTCCCCCTATAACTTCAGCCAGACACCAAGCATTATTACGCCCAAAGTCTGTATTTTAGAAAGATGTTTAGTGACTGCTCAGGCAGAGTAGCTGGTTCTCTGTCTCCAGGTGGTTGTACTGCACTCAATATCTCTCACATCAGATTTTTCACTGGCAACTTATAACCTCCAGGAACAGCAAGAGCTCAGTAAGACACAACCTGGTTGTTTACAAGCTTCTCCCTGTTCTGCTCTGCCAGCCTCCCTTACATTGACTAATTGCTCATTTGACATCTTAATGTAATTACACAGAAAAAATATTTCCTGGAAAAATAACTCAGCAATCCATTGTGCTCATCTACGCAAATGCTTCATTTTAAGCCTGTAAGATTTAGTACCTTTTTGACAACTTCCTCCAACAAAACCATGACTTTTCCTACTTGGAAATAAATCAGGCCAAAATCGGGAAGAAAGCCTTACATAAACATATTTAATACTCCTGAATACTTAACATTGACCCTGCCCAGCTCAAGGCTGTAAGTGCCCCAAACTCTGCAGAAGCACTAGCAGAATGACTGAGCACAAAGGTGAAAGTTTGTGACCCAGGCACAAGGAACACAAGGCAGGGACACCAGCAGGGGTTAATGGATTTGCCTTGGGCACACTACACAGTGACCTCCCCAGCATCCATCCCTTGTGATCTGGAACAAACCAGTACTTCAGCCCCGGGACAGGCTCAGGGACTGGCTGTAGGAACAATAGAATGGCTTTGTGTGTCCGCTCAGCTGTGCCACAGCCAGAGCTCTTGGCTGCTCCCATACCAAATCCAGCACTGCATGGGCTGCATTCCAACACTCATAAACATTACTCTCAGCTCTTGAGAGGCTCTCCCCATAGAGGAGCAAGCAGTTCTATCAGTATCCTGGAGCCTAAGAGATACCCTCATACACAAGCCGTTTTGGGGAGGGTGTTCAATAGAAGGTCACTTCTGAGCAAACCTTTAGTTCCTGAATTCCAAAAGGCACCCAAAAATGCCAAGACAGGTACTCAAAGAAAATTGGCTTCCCAAGTCTTGACCAACCTGCCCTCAAGCACCAGCAGAAACAATTACATCAACCAACTCCTACCTGCAATTGAAAGTAGGAGGCAATGCTATTTTTCATTGCATCTTTCACAGCATTTTAACACACTTCCAACTGTCCAGCCTCACTCCAGCTCCTGCCCACCTGCTCTGTGAAGCACAGACAGGTTTGGGGGAGAACTTCTGAGCAAGTACCAGAACAAAACACCGTCTCTTGCATGAGCATCCAGGGTCTATGATTCTTGGGTTTTGCCGCAGTTGTCCATGAACGATGCACTAAAATCTATCCACCTACTTGTTTCAGAGGATGAAGGCTACCTGCAGCTTAGTGCAGGCCACAGAGACCTGATCCAACAGAAAACTTATGAACACACCAAAGCCTGCAAACAATTTCCACTTGAGAGAAAGCTCCCAGGCTTCAAAACTTCTCGTTCAGTGAAGCTACAGTTCAGCAAAGTGAGAATCTTAACTGAGCTTCGAACAAGAAATAATGCAGCAAGCTGAGGCAACTGCAGGCACAATACCCTGAGCTGAAGGCTGGAGAGCTGGTTTCCCCTGCATGCTGCTTGTGGAAAGACACAAAATACTTTGCAATCAAAACATGCTTGTTTATAACTCAAAGTACAAGACCAACACTTCAGCATTTATGAATGCATTAACTTCAGATAGATACAACCATGTAAGACGGCAAAGCATCACCAGACTCTGTCTAAAGACATAAAAGAAAGCCTATAAAGTTTCTTCATGATCATCTGGGCCACCCAAACTCAGCCACTGCCTTATGGCTCAGGATGAAGCAGTGCCACTTTCGTAAAGCCTTGAGCAGTCCGTGGTCAAACCACGACAAGCAGGATTAAAGCATAAGCATCACCAAGGCTAGAAGGGACCTTTGAAGATTGCCTGTGCCCAGCCCCTCTGCTCAACACACACTGCTCAGGGTTGTGTCCAGTGGGATTTTTTTTCCCCTTTAGTGTTTTCTTGCATTTCTTCTCTGGCAAAGTTTTTCTTGGTGAAAATTTTTCTGACCATTGACTGTGCAATGGACATTACTCAACCTGCCCCAAACCCTCTCTAGAAACAACTTGAAGCACCAAGACCTTTCTCTGGTATCCAGTATTAGTGCTACCCTCTAATAATGCCAAAGCGATCATGAAAACTTTATTTCTATCTCCCAAGTTGAAATGTTTACTGACTTTAGAAGAAGTTGAAGGATAATATTTCAACTTATTTTAAACATCTTTTGACCAGAACATAGATTTATTGGTAAGAGCATGACAGTAGGTTACTTCTATTCAGCCTAAGTTATAAAACGATATTTGACTTCATGCAAACAGAAAGATACCAACCTATCTCTTGTCCCAAACGAGATGATTTCAGAGACCCAGCTGAGGACACGACAGCACAGCGACCCAGCTGGCCCACTGTTTCACTGAGGCTCTTCCCTGGTAGGTATTGCTGCCACTCAGAGGTACCAAAAGGACCATCCGATCCCTGTATCATGGTCACATTGACCCTGTCCCGCAGTTGGCAGAGCAGCTTCTCTGGGCTGAGCTTAGCCGCATTCCTCTTCCCATTGTAAGTCACATTGTACTTGTTCATGGCCAGGTAGTTTTTTCTGACCTTCTGCAGCCTGGGTATAAGATTTCTGGATGAACTGTCTTTATCCCATACCTTCACAGAGCCTGTTGCTTTCTTGGACTTTTCAGCTGTTTCAGAGGTGCTGCCTTTTACCTTGTTGTGGGTACTAAGCCATGTTTTGGATATCTGACCCAACTCACTGGCTGCTTCATGGAAAAGGCCTTGTGATTTAACTGTGTTCCATTTTCCTGAACTCCTGTGACCACGCAAATCATCGTTCTCGATCTTGAAAGGATTGTAGTAGCTTCTTCTTGTCTCTCTCCACAGGCAAACTGTCAGTGCTACCAGTATCACCACAAGAACACACATTAATTTTTTCAGCACATTGATGTGAACCATAGTGTATGGTGCATCCAAATGGGACACTGGAAGCTGGTCCTGGGAAAAGGAACACGGCTCAGTCAGGGCTGCAGGCACAGGCACATGTATATATATGTAGTCATAATCAGAGTGCAGGCAACAGGAGGGGAGAGGGACAAGATACAGGTAATTCAAAAATTTCAGGCTGTTTAAAGATCTCATTTCAAAGTCCGCCACCTCAAACACCAAACAGAAAGACCTGAGCTGGCTATGTAATGGTGATCTGAGGCCACTGCCACTCAAAACCTTTTTTTTCTATCCCCAACCACAAGTGACGGCCAACTTTAACACTGCCAGTATCATACAAGCAACAGGGTAAGTCTCCATCATGCCGTCCTTCATCTTCCATCCCTGCCAGTCAATATCCAAATCCCACCAAATGAATTTCCAGAAATGAGTTTTTACTTGACCATAGGCTTTAATCCTAATAAAGCCTATAACTGGAATTAAAAAAGAAAAAATAAAAAAAGCTGTGAGATCATGAGCCCCAGGAGCTTCACCAGCCTGGTAGTGACACATTTGGTGACTTTCCAGGAAATTGCTGCAAGCCTTTAGTGGGGGTGAGTGCACTCCCAACATCAAACCTTACTGAACACCTGCTGGAAGCCAATTAAGCCACAGTAAGGGTTGAGGCATGTTTGGGCTCATAAATACACTCTGAAAAACATCACTCCAGGTAAGTTACTTCTGAAGGAAGCAAATCCAGACTGCCTTTCCTCTTTTGTGCTACCTCACTCTAGCAGACACCTCCAGCTCCTGCCACGTCATTACAGGGGGAATCCAATAAGAGGACTGCCCAAAGGGCAGCACAAGGGGCTGTGTATGAAATATGCTGAGGCACAAACCCCTCATGAGCAGCACGCAGGACCACAGAAGGCAGGAGAGCAGGTGCTCACTTCCCTGTGTGCCTGCTCCAGCATGTGTCCAAAAACATGGGAGCAGTACAGAGGCCTGAGATGTCCTCAGGAGACAAACACATGCAGGTCACTGCCATCCCAGAGAGGCACAAGTAGCAACTTCCTCACTGAGCATACTGCTGAAAGCAAACAGTGCTATGCTGTGCTGTTGAGATGTTACTGAGCTACCAACACACTACCTGTGGAAAAAGCATCAGCTCTCCAACTCAAGTCATTTTTGGGCTGTTGGCAGATTTTCTTCCGAGGGCTTATGCAGAATATCCCAAAACACAACAGTTCTGTGATGTGCGGAAGAGTTCAAGAAACACCTGCAAAGAAAGAGGATAAAAAAAAGAAAATCTATTAAGTAAGAACCTCAAAGTTCTAGGCATGAGCAGGTGTTTCCTCAAATAAGCCCTGTGGTCTCCAAAAAGCTGTTACCAAGGCCTGGAAGGACCAGCAGCAAACACATTAACACCACATAAGCCTTTGGCCCATTTAAAACAGACCTCTTCCTTCTTAGCCTGAAATCCGCTCTCAGCTAAACCAGGAACCTGTTCACAGGCTGCCTGCTCTATGGTCCCACCACACCAAGAGCCTTCTCTGGGGACAAGGCTGTGAGCAGTGGATACACTCACAGTACAGTGAAGGAAATATCCCAATGCTGATGCTTTATACAATGAAGAGGGGAAAAGAAAGAAAAGGCTAACTATTCCTAGGGAAACATTTTATTGTCTATTTTTGAACAATTCATGCACTCTTACAGAAAAGAGTCCCTGCTTTTTTGGGGCAAGGCATATGAAAAGTTGCTATATAACAGGTATCTTAATCCATAAGTCTTCATAAAATAGATAAATACATATTAGACATTACAGTGTCACTCTCACAAGGGAATGCAGCAAGAGAAAGGGAGATTTCATAGTATTACAGAAATCAAGAAGTAGCTTGCTTCTGCAGGAACTCTGAGTCAGTACAATGCCACATAAACTAAATTACTACCCTTCACAGACTAAATACTAAATTATTAAAGCATCCTAATGCTGACTACTTATTTTAACTTTACTAAGGAGCTCAACTTCATTTTCTTTTCTTATAGAGCACTCCACAATGCAAAAAGCAAACATTGTTCTACCTCCAGTTCTTAAACAACAACAAAAGGATCCAAGAAACACCAGTAATTCCAGCTTTTGTTGAAGTTATTTCCCCTGCCTTGATACTCTATCACTTCTCATTTGCTTGAGTACAAATACCCTAGAAAGGCACACTGAGGCCTTTTTGGCCAGTACTTTTCAGATGCAGAGAGTCCAGCACTCTAGAGAAGGGGGGAATCAGGAGGGGATGCAGGACGTGCCTGTGCTCTCTTCTGAGAGGAGTGAGCATGAGGGTCTCCATGCTGTCCGTGGTTCCTCTCTGCTGTGGTCTCTGCAAGACACCCTCAGCCCTGCCTCCCCCCATGCCCTCCACAGCTGGGGACTCCTGATGGCCAACTCAGTCAGGATCCTGAGACTGCAAAAGCCACTTGCTAATGGGGAAAGCACCACTGAGTCAGCCTCACGCTGTCAGAGGCTCTGCAGGCAAACAGCAATGTTTCCCAAACTGAAACACACAGAAACAGAGCTGTCCAGTGGCAGCTCAGTGCAAAACTCCAAGATGCCTCCCTCTGGCCACACTCCATGCAGCCCCCAGCCTGGTTTTATTCATGAATTTCTTTACTTGACACAAGGGTCTGGCTTCCAGGAAATTCAACCAAGCCCTTCTGTGCATGCAGCAAAGAGCCTCAACACCCTAAGAGGTACCCAGCTGCCTAACACTCTGCAGCACAGAGCTCTTAGCAACATGCCGCCCTGCCTTTGACTTCACAAACCTCTCCTGAGGGATTTCCAAGCAGAGGTAACAACCATCAGCTTTTGCTTCCTACACTAGGAGCATCTAGAAAGGTGGCAAGTTCATCACAGTGAAACAACCTTACAGTTCACAGCAGGTTCCTGCTGGGACACTCCTCCCAAGGCTGCACAGCACAGGATGGCCAAGTCACAACACCTCCTCTCCTTCCAGGGCCACACAGAGGAACCTACAAAGCTCACCTTCAGTGCTCTGCACAGGGTGATCCCCACCTTTGAAGGCTGTGTATGCTGCTGCAACACAGTTATTTTGCTTTGATTTGTAAGCTGGCAAAGTAGACTCTGCAAGCAAGTACATGGCAGCGCCACAACATTTCCTTCTGCTCCCTGCAGATTCACCACAGTTCAGTTTAATTATTACTACTACTCCACATAATCTGGCTTTATTTTATTGGCACAAGCTGTGCTCTAACATGAGGTTCTTCTCACACATTCTGTCACTAAATCTCTTCTTTAAAGAGGGAAGGCACCCGCCCTTCCAGGCAAAGCAGGATAACCCACAAGTGGTGCTCTCTTTCTACACCTTTAGATAAGCCAGTTGTGTGCACTTCTGCATGGCAGCTGTCAGCACAAAGGCACTTCTCTGAAGGTGACAGAAGCTTATCACCTACACAAAGCACAAGGTGTCAGCTATGAGAACAAAGAAAGGAAGGACAAAAAAAATTTTCCCCAAACCTATAAAAATCCTTAAACAAATTGCTGCCTTCTTGAAACTCCGAGCCTGGTGCAGCTGTGGGGTGCGGCACCGGCTGGCAGGCTAAGCCCACACAGCAAGTCCTCTGAGGGTAAACTAATCCTGTGCAGAACAAGTGAGCAATGCAATATCTTCAAGGCAGTCAGGAAATTATATCTCGTCCACATACTCTTACACTTAAACTTTATTGTCCAAATATCTCACTGGTCTCAGATCTTAGCCAGCAAAGCACAGAAGAGCATGAGTCCTGCTGCCTCTGCTGGCCCAGAGGCTCTGTCTGCCCAGGCAGCTGTGGCCAGCAATGCCACAGCAGAGAACACTCAGAAATCCCCATTTGCACAACCCACAGCAGATTTAACCTAAAAATGCTAACAGAGGGGTCTTCATCTCATAAACAAAAGGCTCATCAAGCCCTTACCTGTCTCCTATAGTGTCCAACAGTGGATACACAGAGAAACGACGAGTATGGAACAAAGGCACGAATCTATTTCTCTTCCAGTAAAAGCACACTGCTTCCCTAAAGTTGTGTCATCAGCTGTACCAATGCCCATCCTCTGCACATTTGTTTAACGAGTTCTTGAAAGCACTCATTTCCCAAACAGCCTGAGGCAATGACCTCTGCAATGGCACACAGTGCAGGGACAGCCCCTCCTCTCCCCACCTCACACCAGCAAACCCGACTGCACAGACAGGAGCCCTCCTGCCTTCATTTTCCGCACGTCCTTCATGGTTGCAACCACCTCTGCTAACACCCTTCATTCCCCACTCGTTGCTTTTTCAGGCTGAATCCCACTTGTTCCAATCCCTCCTTGCTCAGCAGCTTTTCCATACCTTGGACTCTCTTGCTCAACTTCCCCAGCACCACTAGCAGGGCACGAGCATCCCTCGAGGCAGGGACATCGGGACATCCCCACTGGACACACTCACACCTCCTGGTCCGGCAGCAACACAACAACAACGGGGCTACTTTATTCTCCTTCCAAAACTTCCTCCCCTTCCGATTCCCTTCCCGACCATTCCCGAGCCTTGGTCTCCACACTGTGGGCAATGACTTCAGGATATTTTGCAAGCAGCAGTGACTCGCTGAGAGTTGTCCCTGGTGCAGGGTGGGAGGGCAGGAGTGAATACAACTAAAGAGCATCATCTTACCCCTGGTGGCACAGGCTTCCCGTGCTGCTGTGCTGCCCGGCCACCCAGGATCTCCAGACCCCTGTGCAGCTGCTCCGTGTGCCCCTGGTCCTGGCAGCACTCTGGAGACAAAGCCAGCCAAGCCTGTATCTCAGCCTTTCCTCTCTCCTCTGCAGATCTCTTACTGCTGATCAACAGTGGGGATCTCAGAAAAAAATCTCTTGGGGATTTCTGTGATGTTGTGAAACCTGAACACTTGCTTTCCTGCCTTCTAGGCAGTTGCTAAGCCAGGACAAAAATTTTCTCATCCCATGACAGCTTACGGTGGTTTTTTTTGTTTGTTTGTTTTTCTGAGGCTCCTGGTGAGCAATCTCACAAAAACCTTGAAAATTCAAGGCTTCCCTCTCTCCATATTCACCAACTTCTGAAAGTGAGAGAGGAGGAAACAGGCAGATAGATTTGAAAGGTGACTCTTCTGCAAACAGATGAGACTTCTTCATTAAATCTTACAATGTTCTACAGGTGTTATTTTTATTATGTTTACTGGTCTGAAGCAATAGAACCCACCACAGTCTCTCTGAAATGCAAGCATGACAAAAAGCCCCTTTAATTTAATTTAAATGATGATCTGAGAAACACCCCTGAAAATGGGCACATGCAGCAATCACATCCCCCTGCTCTACTGCACCTTTCCTTGGTCCAGCCATTCCTACATCAGCATCACTCACCTGTGGTTTTTATGTCTCTGATGTATGCAGGAAAGCTTTTTACTTTAGCAAGTTGTTCCTCAACCTTTTTTTAGATAATGTGATAACGATTTCACATTTAAACTTACAGCATTTACGTTTCTTTCCAGATCTCCTTCATTTATGCATTTCCATCTGTACCCACAACTGTGCAGTGCCTGAACAAAAAGTAGGAAAATTTTGCTCCCAGCTTTTGCTGGTGTATTTTGGAATGTTTTTTATGCTCTCCTGTATGGACATTTTATACTTCAAATACATCTTTATATTTTTTTTTTTGTACGTTCTCAATGCTAACCCTTTCCCTCATCCAGCATCCTCTGTAAGGCACCTGTGAAGGGAGCAGTGGCTGGTAGCAGAGCCTGAATGAGCTCCCACAGAAGTGTGTGGAAAAGAGGAGGAAAGACATGGAGGTGTAAGGCAGGAATTGCTCCACTCAAAATAAAATATACTCAAGCAAACTGAAGAAAAAATTTGAATTCAAAAAAGTAACCTGAAAACCACATCTGCTCTTAAAATTCCCTATTCCTGTCCTGGGGAAAAATGCATATATATCAAGACCCTTTATAGTATTAAACAAACTACAATCCTGCCATTCTGCAGATGAAGCGCCTATACTTTCCATATGCTTGATACACCAGATGAAAGGTTATAATATGTTTGTTCAAGCTGAAGTTCTGTCTCTCTAGAGCTGAGTTTCAGGTCTCTCTGATATCTTATTTAGCCCAGCCAGTTAATTCAACTGTGTGTATCACAATTTTCTAAATATATAAACAGGGAAGGCTTGTTTCTTGCAATTCTTGGGTTTTTTCCAAAACATCACTGTGCTGTGAAAATAAAACATCTGTTGAGCCATACATTTAAGTGTTTCCAATGCCAACAAATAGAACCAAAAAAAGTAAGTGGAGAATGAAGAAATTTTACATAGAGAATAAGAAAGAAAAGCATTTTAAGTGAGAAACATGGTTACTTTCAGGGGATGCACTGAAGAGCTATACAAATCACTTGTAATGGAATAAATCATTCCATTAGTCCTGCCTGCATTAAAAATCTTTGCATGTGCCAGAGAAAATACGCTGCTGCCACAGCTGAAAAAAATCTTCCAAGAGAACGGGAGAGGCAGATTGTCGGGGGAGGCACAGGACAAAGTTTACGCATTTGTTTCATTTTGGTGTTACATGTCAACAAACATCAGGATTTAATATAAGGCAGAAGCCCTCATTTCTGGCTGTGTCAGCCCTGTGCTCCCACCTTTTCTAGGTCCCATGTTGGTTTTGGAGGGTGGCTGTGCCTAGCAGCACACTGCCTCCCCTTCTGCACTAATTAAAAGGCAGCAGCTCTGCTTTCACTCCCTGCAGAAGGTCCTGAGCCACAGTCACCATCAGCCACCAAGAACCAAGCAAGAGGTGGCCCACACTGCTGTGGCTCCCCACCTCCAGCTCCCACCATCCCAGCAGGATGCCTGCACAGCTCTGGCCCAGAACTAGCACACACCAGGGCACAGTCTTGAACAAGGTGCATGTTTGGAGCTGTTGGAGCTCAGCTTTAATAAACCAGCTGACATTAACAAGTATGACAAATCCAGGGCAGCCGAACCAGGCAACCTATGCACTAAGGATGTGCCAACAATTAGGGCTGCAGCAAGAAGCATTGCAGGTGCCAGCAGCACCCACAGGGCTGAGACACAGCTTTCCCAGGAATGGAGCCTCTGCCCGCTCTTGTGCTCAGGTCCAGACCAGAAGCAGGCACAAACACACATGTGCAAGGACAGCTTCAACACTGACATACCAAGAGAGGAAGGGAGAGATCCACCCAAGAGTGTTACAGCGTGGCTGTGCTGCTGTGATAGCTGGTGACTGTAAAAGGGAGAGTCTTCCTTAGCCTACCTGTTCAGACATTGGCAGCCACAGAGGGACAACCTCCAGCTCTGACATGTGTGTTACAATACCACCTCTCACTCCAACACTGTCAGGAGAGCAGTGAACACCAAAAACTGTACCTTCTCCCTCTGGAAAGCCACAGGCTCTAGCTATTGAGCGGGGTCAGCAGTGTCAGTCCCCGACCCTGCTGGCTAAGGGAGAAATGTGCTACTGAAGGGCCCTTTGCAGGTGCAGGACACTAACTCCTATGAGGATGCCATTGTGGAGAACACCACATATGTGTTTCTTGCCTGGTGAGTTACTTGCCCAGAGGGACAGCAGGTTTATGAACTTCATAACAGGACCAAGTTCTCAGCTGGTGGGACCAGCACCTCTCCTTTATAAAACCACAGTTCCTACCTCACAGACAGGCACCTGCTGAATATTCCGTGTTGCCAACAATGGACAAGAAAGTGACCCCATATGCACAGGGTGTCTGCATGCCCCAGGCCAGCCCTGGGCTCTTGCAGCATGTTCCTACTTGGATGCAGACAGGCAGCCACCATGGGACCTCTCAGAGTGCAGCTCAACATAGAAGCTGTTTCCTGATGGGCACATGACCATGGGAGCCCTGCTCAGCAAGACACTTGGAGACCACTGCTGGTAACAAACCTTTTCCATTTCTAAAATAACCAGTTTCACATTCAACTGAAGAAAGAGAAGGAATGTACACCTTAGCACCAATTCCCAAAGACACTGCTTCTCCTCCCATACCTGGACTCCTGCATGTCAAGGCTTTACAGGTGATGTTTCCATTATCAGTCAACTTTACCATAACCATTCCCACACCAAAGCCAACAGTAAAAATACCCCTATCCTGCCCCAACTTTAAAGACCAGGATGTGATCACCCATCCATGACTATTTACTTTACATGGAACATCACACCTTCAAATCAAACAAATCACTTTTGTTTCCTCCCTCCCCAAGCCTGTGTTTCTCTGCAAGGTTTATCTTTCAAAATGAAAGGGGAGTGCTTCCTTATTTTAAATTAACAGTGTGTGCAGGTCAACACTTAATGCCTCTGCAAATATCACTGCACGCCAAGACACGTAACCAGTATTCCATGGCCCCAGGACAATAAATACACCATGTGCCAGCTGCAGCCACACCACCCTTCAGGATAATATTTCCCTGACACCAGCCCTTTGCAGGTGGGCTTGATGTCTTTCCATCTCAAGGACAATGCACTAACTTTACAACTTGAAGAATCTAGTTCAATTTAACCTAAGACCTATACTTTCACTAAGTGAAATAAACTCGCAGAAGTGTTGATCTACCATTCTTGGTTTTCAGTCCAAAAGGACTACCAAGATTTGTTTTTCTTTACAAATCCAGAGCTCATCCCTGTTGGGGCTGGCAGGGCTGGCACTCAACAGCAGCACTGCACCACACCAACTTCACTGGAAGGAAGAAGTAAGGTGGGAATTCTGGCCATTGACTTCAGAAAGCACTATTCAAATTACTCTATGTTAACCAAAACACTTCCCGTATTACATTTAAAATAAACTGGTTTTCACTAAGAAATCCATATTCTATAATGCAAGAGACACAGATGTCAAGACTGTTCAACAGAAAGTATCAGGTGTTAGAAAAAACAGGCAGGTTCTCATGGCAATAAGGAAAATATTAGAAAGGATCCCCAACAGAACCCATCAAAGCAAATAATTACCAGAAAAATTGTAAGAACAATCATGTAACAAGCACTTCACTTACTTGGCAAAAATCAAAATAGTTCCTTTCTATGCAAGGAACTTGAGGCATGGAAGACAAATGGAAACATCAAGATGAGGGTTAACTACTTTATCTCTGAAAGAAAAGGTGGCAGAAAAAGAAAGTGTGTTACAATAATCAGATTTTTTCCATAAATCAAAACCACTTGCTTTTGGTCTCCATAGCCACAGTGCTAAATTGATACCACTTCTACCACACATCATGAGTTCCACTAGTTAAACCAAGACTGAAAGGACCAGAGGAAAACCAGGTGTAACTCAACAGAAGTTGTTGAGAAGGCCCTGCTCCTAGCTCTGTGTCAGAGGTAGCAGATACACAGGAATCAATGTCCCCCAAGGTCCTGGATATCGTTCACTGTTGAAGCAACAGGCAGGTTCTCAAGAGTCAGAGTATTTGCAGTAGCAGATGTCAAATGTGTTTTTCCACGCACATCAGCGAGTCACGTCTTTGTGCAGGGAGCTCTCAGCACAGCTGGACTTGAGACAGGAATAAGAGCAAGTGTTGCTCTGTTTTTCAAACATGAGTCTGACTGATTCATCTGGTAACACTACCCCCTTGTAGCAGCATTTCAAATATATCTGCTGTCAATAAGCCCTCAAGAATGTCGGTGAGGAAGTGACCTTGCCTAAATACAATTCAATTCTATGAATCATAGGCAATATGTACAGTACAATCATATAAATCGTAGGCAACACGCACAGCACAAATCTGGACACCTGGATATATTCAAAGACATTTAAAGAGCTTAAGACACTCCTCCCCTCTCAAATTTACTTATAAAATATATGTACTTATAAAAACAGAAAACATTAATGAAACTTTCTTGATAAAGCCTTCATCTGAAGCCTCCTTGCTCTTTTCTTCCCACAGCATCCACCCAAATGCCTAGGAAAGGAAAGCAGGTTCAGCAGTACCTCCTACCCAAACACAAGACTATGTCCTCTGCCTAAGGATCCAGCATGGGGAACACTTTGCAGGAGCAAACAGGTGCCTCTCAAACTGGTGTACAACGTCCAACTCTTTGGTGGGATGGAGGACGGGCACAGCCCAGCACTATCTCGAGCTGTAAGCCCCCAAACAGAGCATGCCACACATCTGGCAGCTCTACAGTGCCAGGTACAACACAGCTAAAGAAATCCCTTTTGTATTCCCTCCTTTCACACCCTTACATAATCCCAGCATGGATCAGTGGGGCTATGGGCACGGCATTAATTGATCTGAAGTATAACAAACCTACAGAGTTGCTGAAGGGAGGAAAACACCATGTTTCAAACATTGAAAGTTTACTGGGGTTCTGAGAGGCCAAGAAGGGAAAGTCCATTTTAGTGTCTATGTAACGTCTCCAACTCCCAGTGATTTTAGCCTGCTTTCTTCTCCATCAGAAAACCAGGCGTAAAGCCTGGAATGCACTACCTGGCTCCTGTCCCCAAACACATCACTCACTTCCTACAGTTGGCACTTCAGAAACAAGTCTGGCAGTAGAGCTTGCACACCATGACTGGATGGATCCCTCACAGATCTGAGCTACACTCCCACCCACTCCTTGAAGCAGGCAGCTTTCTGCCCTCTGGTATTTAAGGCCAGAGAAATCTCATGCACACGGGAGTCTGTGCCTCCACTGTGAAGGATGCCATTATGCCATCCCTGTGGCACTGCCTTGCAGGCACAAGCAGACAGGAGTAACTTGGTCACTACCCACAGCAGCAATGGCTCGTGAATCCACAGGACACTGCTTTCCTAGGGTATCACTAACAGTGGCCCATCTTTTTGTCTGTGTAGTTCCAGGGGAGAAGCACAGTCATGGTCACCTTGTGACTGCCTGTGCCTGACACACTTGTGAGAGGGCTCCAAGGATTGAGCACACGAGCCTGGCACCAGCAGGGCCGAGCAGCTGAGCATGCAAGGGGCCCCGCACAGTGCCCAGCCGGGAGCACAGATTGCAGGGCAGGGTGGCCGAGAAAGCAGGGGAAAAGGGAGACTACCAGTGACTCTCAGCACAAATGTGTTTTTCATCAAAGCCAGGTAACAACTTGCAGCATGGAGGGAGAAATCTAGACAGATAATTCCAAGAAAAACATAAGTTACTCCCTAAAGCAATAAAGGAGGCCCCAGACATATTTGTATCTCCTCCACTCAATATTGGCTCTCATACTGCTTCTAGCACGACGCGTTTCTGCAGTCTTTCTCTGAGCCTCCCAGAGCAAAGAAAGATCCTCATCCTCCCCCACAACCAGACAGCACTTGGCTGGAAGAAAGGATGAGTTATGGCAGGAGGAATGAGGGACGGGGGTAGGATATTATTGCCCAGAGCTGGACTCTTGTACACAAGAACATACAGCTCTTCCAGGCCATTCAGTGCCACCTGGACACAAAGACATCAGACTTCCTCTTTCATTAAGAGAACTGCCCCCAAACATAGAAGTCATGCATCTGTCATGCCTAGGATGGATGGCTTCGAAAGGGGAAGGGAAGCTCAAAAAAAAACATGTAAAAAAACCAAGGGGGCGGGAGGGAGTGCTCCTTATGAACTTTGTTGGTGGCGTCCTGCTGTTGAGAAATGTAGTAACCCAAGTAGCTGGTTAAGACCATTCTTGGAAAGCTTCTTTTGGTTGGGTTTCACCCGGCTCCAAGACCCTTTTATCAAACACTGCTTCCCAGTATGGATGGAAACATGGTACATGTGGAGGTGACCAGCAGGTCAGCTTCAAAGCCACTATCCTGACTTAAAGTGCATCACTGAAGGAAAGGCCCTCAACCTCAGCCTTAACCAACTTTATGCTGCACTGCTCTTCCTCAGGAACATCCCAAAGTCCACCCAATTCTTTTAACTAACACAACAGCCCAGACACAGAAGGTCAAAGAGTTTCACTGGGGCTTCTCCCGCCCCCAAAGAAGGTGAACCACAGCATCAAACACTTGACATTTAGTTGAAACAAATATCTACCAGGAAGAAGTTACAAAATACTGCAAAACTTGTCTCTGAGCTGAGGCTGTGCAGCAAACACTGTCTACAGTCATCTCTTACAACAACACACCTCAATGTACCACAAGGGTAAGTACAAGTGCCAAAACCATCCACAGCCCAGTAGCAGCTCACACTCCTGTGCAGACAGGGAGTCTGGAGAAACCCAGCTGAGATGTTTCCCATGCACAGTGGTGGCTGTCAGCTGCTGGGGGCGACTCACAGGACATGCTGGGAGGGCACCATGCCTTACTGCTCCAGAGCAAGAGCTGAGTGTTCCCCACATCAGTGATCTCACATGCCACAAATCCAACACAGTGCTCAAGGCTGATTTTGTGCCACCTCTAGCACAAGCCCTCTAGCACAAGGCCACCTCTTCTTGCTGCACAACATCTCATCCAAGCTCAAAGTGGAAAAGCACTGGGCTTCAAGTTCACTGAACTTTAAACAAGGCTGACTTTTGATCTGGCTCAGACCAAGCTTTAGTTTAAAAGTTACTTGTTCATTTTATTTAAACAAATCTGCCTACCTTTACTTCAGTACGCTTTTAAGAGACAAGTTTTTAAGTATTTTAGTTGGGAATGCTACCACAGTCTCCGAGTTGATCCTAGATGACCCTTCATCTCCCTTTTCCTCCCTCTTCCTGCCAAACGGATTCTTAACAGCAATACACCTTGCTCTCCTCTCCACCAGCTCCCCTCCAGGTTCTCAGGATGTGAGCAGCCAATGCTCCCACACCATTTTATGCTCCCACAGGCATCTGAAGGTACAAAGTCCTGGATATCTCCTGACAGAAGGCACAAAATTTTTCCCCCCTCCTCATGCTATCATACCAGTATCCCCTGAGGCTAAACTGGCAGAAAAACCCCAAGCCCTGGGTATGCTGGTTAGAATATCTCCTCTCATGTAGGAGGAACCAAAGCACTCCAATATCAAAACAAAGAAAAACAATAGAGAAGCCTAGCAAAGTTGTCTCAAACTATTTCAGGATTATTAATTTGCATTTCACTGGTCCTTTTGTTCACGGTTTTTTGCCTTTTTTTTATTTTCAAGAATAAAGCCAATTCAGCTAAGGTGGTTCTGCTTCCATTGAAACATGTGTTCCTCTCTCTCACTCTAGGATTTATAACAAATGCATGTACTTACTTACATATATATCCTCACCTATTTTTGAGTCAGGAAATAATGCATTTGCAATATAGAGATATTGCTGAAATAAAAGCTTTTTCACAAGTTGTCCAACATGAATATAGGCCAGAGTTATATGTTGACAAGGGAAATTGCTTTTACAAAGTGTTATCTCTGAATTTTTTCTTCCTCATTCTAAACTAACAAATATAGAAATGACTAGTTAAAATGCATCAGCCTGATGAATATTTTCTGAAGTGTGCTAGAACAGTAATTTTTCATTTCCCCCCCCCCCTTAAAGTACAAGGCTAAACATTATAAGCCTGACCTAGTTTATAGTTCCTCTCCTCACTTTGGGTTGTGCATAAATCCTTATCTTGTCTGGATCTCTGTATGGCACTATCTGCAGCCACCTCAAAGAGCGGAAGCACTAGGGCTTCAAAAATTTGCAGCAAACCACCTATGCCCTTTTGGGGATGTCTTTAAAATGTGACATCAGAGCTCTTTCAGAGATCTCAGCAGATTGCAGCCCAAAGAGGTGAAAAACCACTTGAGTGAGGGAAGGGAAGCAGAGCAGAGATTTCCCACATGCTTATCTCAAGGTGCCAGCTCCCCTGAACCCTTTGGCTTGGGCAGCTGCTGCTGCTGGAGCAGATGAAAGCCTGTGCTCTGCACTGCCTGAGCACACACAGCACAGCAGCCACAGTGGTTTTAGTGCTTGCCACTAACAGCAGTGGGACTTGAGGGAGCTATTTTAAGAGACCACAGATGCACAGCTCTGCATGGAGCAGGGGAGGAGGGCTATAGGTGGATATATATGCTACCTGTGAGGTAGTGTATATACAGTGCCTGCATCTCCAGGACTCTTCCTTCTCGTGGAAAATCCCCCCTAAGGCTCTTCACATCCTTTCCGGCATCTGCACTGCATGAGGGGGACCCCTAATTTCTGTGGCCTTTCCCCACAGTGCAGCAGCAGGAAGCTGCCTTCCTGCCTTGGTCAGATCCCCCCTCCATCTCTATTCCCACCCTCCACAAGCCTTTTTTCTTGTAAGTCCTTTCCTTTCCCCACAATTCTTGCAGAACCACTGCGTGCAGTGCCTGTCCTGGGCTCATGCCCTCCACTCACCAAGGTGTGTCAGAGCTAATGCATGACTCCCACAACATGATTCAAGTGCAAAGCAATGTCTGAGATGGATGTCCTCTGCCACAGCACGGGCCTCATGCATGTCAAAGAGCAGAAGCCACAAGCCTACAGAAACAGGCTGCCACCAGAGTGGCCACAGAGCCACATGCACCAGGAGCCAGCTCCTGAGAGAGAAAGCTGCCCCAAAACTGCTGGCACTGGTGGGGCTATCTCTAAAGAACACAGTGAAAACAAGCAGATGGGTTTGCACTGCACCGCAGCACAAGCACACAGAATTAATTGCTCTGTTAATCTTACACAGTATGATTACATCTGCCTCATCCTATTACTGCAAGAGAAAACTGTATTTTAATACACAGTCAAAGGTTTTGCTGATCATGCTGCACTGGTCTGGACACTCAGCTTGGAAAACCATTGCTAACCCTGGAGCCAACATGACAAAGCTCATCTCCTCTACCTTCAACCCCCTACACCCAACACAACAAACCTTCTCCAACGGGCAGGCTCTGCCCCTTTCTAAAGTGGGAGAGGGTCAGAGGCTCCCGCCCAGCCACAAGGGAGCACTGGGGCATGAAGGGCTGTGTGTGCCCATTTTTGGTTTTACTTCCCTATTTCAGACGTGGCCGAAGGAGGAAAGAGAAAAGTCCCTTTTCCATTTCAAGTATTAACATAAAACAATGCGACTACTGACAAGAGAGTTAGGAAGACTTAGATACAGATATTACAGACCAAATGTATCACTTGGCTGGTTTTCGAATATCCAACTCCCCCAGCAGCCTCTGCATATTGCAAGCCAGGTCTAACCAGGCTGCCTAGTCTGAAACTGTACGTAATAACAGAGGGCTGGGTTTGCTGTTCAACAGGAAGACATCTGAGCATTTCAAAAGGGGCTAAAGATTTCATTCTGGCACAAACGGAAGGCGACTCTTCCGTGTTACCAACATACACTAAGAAAAGGAGTATTTCTGCACTAAAAGTGAATCTGAGCTTGAAACGTTCGCTTGGCCTTGGACTTCAGAGGAACAAGGAAGAAAAACAACTAAGAAAACCTCCCTTGTTTCCCAACAACAAGAAAGGAGAAGTTTTGCAGGGGCCAAGCTCCGTGGCTGACCTGCTACTTTAATCCTCCATTCTACACCCAAATCCCACCTAACTAAAAGTCAAACTGTCTCCAGCTTAGTTTTCCTTCCCCGTGAAAAGAGCAGCTGCCAAAGATGCTGAAGGCAATGTGCCACTCTTTTCCACTGACCTACCTCCAGCAGTGTGTTCCCACTCCTGCCAATGCTCCCCAGGCTCCATGTCTTAACCTGTGTGCAAATTCGGGCTGCTCTCTGCCCTCTTTGGGGATGGAAATCCAGCAGCCTCCAGGTAGGCATGCTGCTGGAGCTCCACCACCCCTGCCCAAGCGTTTCAGTTTGCAATGCTAAAGGTAACACAACACTGGGAGGGATAAGTGTTCCTCAGCCAGAAAGGAAGAAAGGGTGGTGCATTTTCCGTATTAAAGATTCAGGTTTTAAGCAGAGGAGAGATTAGCATGTTTCCAGTCGAAGAGGAAGTGGGGAACGACAGCTGGCACTCTTCATGCCAGCAATTTAAGGATTTAGAGAAGCAGCTGTACAACAAGGTCCTCCCAAACCTTCTTCACACATGACAACAGGCCTAAACCCAATACTTACATTTGCAGTTGCCTCTAAAACTGCTCCTTACTAAGTGAGCTTTCTCATGCATGAGAGAAAAGGGCAGGTCCCAGAAACAGCACCTTCCCCAGTCACCACAATGGCTCACATGATCTAGTCTTTTGGACTAGCTTATCATTTCTGAGGACAGCTCCGAAGCCTTGCAGTGCTGTGATAAGGGGCAGGATGTCAGTGGAGAAGGTTCACAGATAGGCAAAGTAGTGGCACCACCAATAAAAGCACTTGGGGCATGTTCAGCAGAGGTCAGCCGTGAAAGCAGGCAGCTAATTACTCTAACCCAGAACCACAGGCAACATCCCCAGAGGGTTTCTGTGGAAAGCTCTTACCAAAATGAGCCTCAACACACATCACATATCCATTTTATGCAAGTCAGAATAAATACTGGATCTTAGACACATATCTCTGGTGCATTACCAATATGTGTAAAAGGGCTCCCACAAGAAGGGAAACAAATATTTTGTTTTGCTTTAAAAGAGAAAGACAGGATAGTTGCAAAGGGAATAGCAGAGAAGTCTTCTCATTTTCTTTACCATCCTCCCAACTCTGCAAGCAACACGAGACAGCCCCACTGCCAACAGCAGTGCCTCAATGTACACACCAGCCACAGTCCTGCTCTTGCTGCAGGCATGTGAAAGTGAAAAAAGAGGCACTGAAAAGAAGAGGAAGAGCCAAGGCCATCACCTTCATCTCCAGGTTCCTTTGCTCTCCACAGCAGTTCTTGTCAATCCCTTCCAGGCAGCAGCAGATTGTCAGGTAAGATCCATAGGAGGTGCCACCATGAGGAGCACATTTGTGTAATTCTTCATGCTCCCATTTCCCTTTTACTTGAGTTCTCTAGCCTAGGAAAGAAATCAAGATGTTAGACAGCTACATCAGACTGATCAGAAACCACTGGACAGGGGCCTAAAACCACCAGTCAGGATAACACAGCAAATAAGCAGTGACACACAAACACCCAGAGCGTGCAGAAACTGCTGTGCCCACACCACAGGCAAGGGTGTCCTGGCTAAGATCAACAATCAAGCTGCCAATACCTCTAAACATAACTTGGGCTTGAGTAAAACAGCACACAGAGCCTTGTTTTGAAGGCAAAATCTGCTGGTGAACAACTGCTAGCTGCAGGACTCCCCAGAGTCTAATGCCAGGGGTCAGGGAGAGCTGGTAATACTGATATAAGGGCAGAACAACTCACCCTCAGTGCTGGAGCTGTGGGTCCCCAAGGAGATCTGAGCAATGCAACCCGTACAAAGACATGTGCAAAGCACCTCTTGAGGATCCCTCTCCCACTGAACCATGCACAGCAAAACCCACTGCCTACCCTAACACAACAGAGCAGTGATGCACTGCACTTATCTGATGATCCTTGCTGAAAACACAAGAGAGCCTTTACAGAGTTTATATTTCTAACCTCTCCCCTACTTCTAAAAGAAAGTCAGTATAACTGCAGCACGTGTCCTAAAATCCTCTTAAATAAGACACTAATCACAAGACTGTTTAGCAAGTGAGAGCACAGAGCCCGCTCGAAAAAAAGCCACCTCCCATAATTATCCTGCCTTGGGCAAGTTTCCAGCGTATGTGCATGGCCCAGCATATGTTTCACCTCGAGTCCAGCAGCTCAGCTTTCTGCTCTCAGCAGGGAACCCAAGCACGCACAGCTTAGGAAGGGGTTCCAATATGTCCACATCCCAAATTACTGCCAGCTTGAACTGTCCAAGGGCCATTAACACACTGCAGCATACCATGGCAGGGGAGGGAAAGCAGTGGGACAAAGGTAAGTTTAGGCTTTATGCAGTTTGCTTGATGAGGAAAAGGGGGAAGACAGGGAAAAGAGAGGTAAAAAGCAAGCAAGAAAGAGGATATTGAAGAGAAAAAGGGTATTGCTCAGTGCACAATGATTTACCATGAGCACTGACATCCCACCAGCACAGGCTGCAGGTTCTTGCCAGGTGAGAAATAATGAAACTAAAACGACACGTGGGGGTTAAGTCAAAAAGGAGAAAACCAGTAAAAGCTGCCTGCTAGACTGAAAAATAATGTTTTTTTGCTTCTTCCAGCCTGCAGAAATGCCTCAGTATAGTTGCACCTTTGAGAGGCACCTCACCCAGCAAGGGGTCAGCCATCACAGGGAGCCACCCCCAGGCAAGGAAATGTGGACAGGCAAGACCACAGGACAGCTGTAAGGCAGCCCAGGAAGGCTGGATGAGCACTGGTGAGTCAGAGCCCCGGCACATTCACATGCCAAGATAGGAAGTCCCCAGCCTACAAGCTCTGAAAAGCAGCAGGATCCCCTTGCTGCAGGCTGTGTTTGCACTAGGCTTTGTGGCCTGCAAAAAGGGTGCATTTAAGTGGGGAAAATGATGCAAACAGAGAAAAAAAGGGATTCAGAGAAGCACAGGCAGTTGAGCAAGCCCTGTGCACTGGCTGCCCATGCATGCAGCGCTTCTTCAGGGACATCACTTTTAAAAATGTACAGTTATCCAGCTCTGGCTACCCCCTCCCTACACAAGTCGGCCTTTATAGATGACTGAAAAAGTGAACCCAGAGATGCCACCAGAGGTGGGCAGCTGCAGAAATGGAAGAGGAAGCGCAGCAGCCAGGCCAAGGGAGCTGCTCAGCCATCCACCCACTCCCTCCCACTAACAGGGCACAATGCTAAGAAATGTTCACCTACCTCTCTGGTAGAGGATCAAGGGGACATGTGCCCCTCACCACAGCTGGACAGCAAGACTGCCTGCTCAGAGCATCTCTGGCAGCCCAGCACCTTCCAGATGCGCACAGAGCCTGTGCTGGGTGCTGAGAGCTGCAGGGTGGGCAGTGACCCTCAGCAGAGCTCAAACCCTAAGCACTTGTCCTGCAAGCCTTAAGCACCAGAGTGATCAGGTTCCCTTGTCTTCTGGTCAAGCCAGAGTTTGAGGAATTCATCAACACAGCATTTCTACAGGGCAAGCACTTGCAACATCAGGAATACAAGCAGCCAGTTACTGAGTGAGAAGATTGCTTGAACAATGCCAGGGTTAAATAGGGATCCAAAATGACCCTTAATGCACAACAGTGTTGTAAAAGTTATCATCAGTTTGTCATTAATTCTTCTTCCCTCCTAAGACAGAGGACCTGGACGGAAAGATCCTGGAGGATACTTAAAGTCTAAGTACCAGCCCAGGGCAGCTGGTCTGCCTGAAGGGATTTAACACACAGCCTAGTAACATCCAGGCTCCAGTGTGACAGGGATGTGCACTAACAGTCAGTAATCCCAGACTGTGGGATCAGGAGGAGAGAGGAGGCAAAAAGCCTCCACTGCCATTCAGCATCTCACTGGCAGCCAGCAGAGACTTAGAGCTTCTTTCTAAGAGTGAGAAATTATTTCTCCTTCCTACCTCACCCAGCTGCAGCATAACCAACAGTCTGATGGCTGCTTCAGCAGAGGAAAACATCCTGCTGCCTGCGTTCTTGTAAAAGAAACAGCATTTCTTTGTTGCTTAATGGTTAATGCTGATTCGTCCCAAAATTAGCAATCTTGCCACCACAACTCTTCTAGAGCACAATAATCAAAGCCCTGCCTGTCCGGTTAATCAAATTCAACAGAAAATCCTTAAGGGCCTCTATACCAAGGCACTATCCGGGAATGCCCCCAAGCCCCACAGCACAGAGGCTCAGACAGGGGCCAGCATGGCAGGGAGGGCACAGAGAATGAAGAAGCCAGGGTAGGACAGATTTACCTAACCCAGGGGAGTGGGATGTGAAGCCCAGACAACTGCTCAGCCAAGAACTATAATGAGAAGCTTGAGGAGCATCAGGTCAGGACATCTAAGGGAAGGACCTGGAGGTGAGCTGGGAACAAGCTTGAGAAGAGGCAATAGCTGGAGCAATTACTTCCCTCTCAGGCCACTGACAGAGCCCACGGCTCCCCAGGTCACTGGTGCCAACCAGCCAACAAATCCTGTCCATCCTATCAGCCTATCCTCCCCACTGAGGGTCCACAGGGAGGACAGCGTTTCATCCCCACTGCCTGCTGACCACTCCAGCAGCAGAAGCCTCTGTGGGAGACTTAGAAGTCCAGCCTGGGCAGAGCAGCCTTCTCCTCTCTCCACACATCAAAAACACACAAAGAGACATTATAACCCTGCACCTCATTTTGTCACAGCAAACTTCTTTCACACAGCAGAAGCACTTACTGAATGACTGCACCGAAATAACATTCTATCTGAGCAGGTTTTTTCATTAATTTTTTTTAAAAAGGTGTAGTAAATAAGGCACAAAGGCCAGCTAAAGTGTCATGGAGAGGCAAATCAAAGCTGCCAAAGAAGGGATTCCTGCCTTGCTTCTGTTAGAGCTGCTATGAAATCAAACAAACCTTAAAATAAACTTCTCACATCCCTCATTGCCAGACCCTTGCACAAGGTCAGCCCCATGATCAAGTCTGCACACAGGCTGAGCTCTCAGGCACAGAACTGCATTTCACGGACATCAGGAATTATAAGAGGAGAGAATTCCTGGCAGTTTCCCAGAAGAACACCCAGAACTGGCTGTATACCCTGTGCATGCCCCAGCTCCCCATCCACACAGAGCTACTTTCCCACAAATGCACCATGAACTGCAGCTGCTCAGACATTTACAAGGAGCACCACAGAGGACTTGGGGCAGGGTTTAAGTGCACAAGTAAAGCACAACCTCAGAGCTGAAAGAGAAACAAACAAACAAAAAACCCCACAAAACAATAAACCACCAAACAACCACAAATAAACAGCCATTATGGATAATGAGTAAGGCAAATCAAGCCTAGGAGCAATCAGAACCTCCAGTGCACAGAAGTCAAATTTGGGCTCTCTAAGTAACTTAAAGGTTGTCTTGCCTTCTGAGAGCCTGGCTTTGCAACACTTCCTGTATTTGCAGGGGAAAATACAGAAATCCTTCAGCTTTCATTAAATATCCATTCCCCTTTATTAAAGCAAATTTTAGGACAAGCCAAGGGCTATTGCAGACCCCTGCAATTAATTCCAGTTACACATATATCTTGGGCAGCTTGTGCTTAGGCAGAGAATGATCAGAGGAACTGGGTCTGTGCAAACACTGGACAAATCCAGTAGCATCACAGAAGACCCAGAAGCCCAGCCAGCATCCCTTCTGCAAAAGAGAGGCTCAGCAGGCAAGAACACAGAGAGCAGCAAAGGCACTCAGGCAGTGCCTTTGTTTGAAATCTGAGAATGGTGTGGTTGCTGCTCCCAGACCTCAATCCCTGCTACCCAGGAAAAGGGTACAGCTCTCAAGGGCAGGAATTCAAAATCCAGTTGGCCTAGGGAAACCCACACCCAAATATCAGGGCATTATCAAGACACCCTAACGAGGACATCTGCTATCAAACTGTCCTCCCACGAACAGAGCTAGAAACTCGCTTGTTGCAAGGCAAGTTCAAGCAGGACTTTGTTTCCCACACTTCACCAGGACACAGCGCAGCAACAGGGACACAGCCAACCCACAGCCATGGCTCAAGCAGGAGTTAAACGACGGCCATGGAGAAAGATGACCTGTGCAAGTTATGGCTAATCCAATCTCTCACCCAGCAGCAGTCTCACCCAAGCATTGTCCCACCAGGATCCTTCGTCCACATGCACCAACTCAGCACAAGCTTCCCAATACTTTCCCTAGACAAGGTACTGCAAAGACCAACATTTTCATTTCAAATCCATCTTGCTCAACATGAATTCAACTTCCTTGACCCTCCTCACCAACTCCCAGAGCTGAAGAATTGCTCATTTTTCCACTAACACCAAAGTAGCTTCTCCATGGGTTTTTTTTTAAGGGGGTAGTTTTTGCAGCTCATCTGCTCTGAACCATTACACCTACTTTTTGACACAAACACACAGCTAACAGTCTCCTGATAACCAGCTATTAAAAAAAATTCATTAGACCTACTGATAACACCAACAGCTAAAGTCAGCTTTTGAAAAAATAATAAGTGCAACTGCAGAAAGGAGGCAAAATGTATTTGGACATTTGGAGAAGGATCTGGATTTTTTGGTTGTTTTGTGGCTGGGTTTTTTCTCCTGGAGTTTGTCTTCATGAAACCTAAAAGAAAGCAAGCCAAGGATTTGGGAGGGCTAAGAGATGCTCGAGGACCAGGGAGACCCAAAGTTCTCCAGGAGATGGCTGCTTAGGAATCTGGCAGGAACTGAAATGCGTTAGAAGGAGCAATACTGGAAGCAAGAGCAGGTCTCTTGGAGCAAATGGCTAGCCAGGAATTTAGATGAAGAAAATGCTTTAAAACAACTTCAAGATTGCAACATGAAGCATTAAAACTGCCTCTGTGAGGCAACCTCAGCCGGGAAGAAGCAGGACACAATCATCTTTGCTCCCAGTCAGAGTGTTTTCACTTGAAAAACAGCCTGCAATGGACAAAGACAGCCACAAAACCCCGCCCACCAGCACAGCCTGCGCTTACCAAAACCCTGGCACGTGGGCTTAGGGCAGCCATGGGGGCTCACACTCTCCAAAAGTCATCCCCACCATCATCTCACAGTCCCCAGCACCAGCTGGCACAGCTGCTCCCTTCCACTCACTGTGTAGTGTTTAATCACACCCCAGGTTTGTTTTCTTCCAGATTAGGGAGTTATGGCAAGCAGGGAGATCCACATGGGTAGGAGCTGGGAAGAAAGACCTGAAACAGCAGGCTCCTGACAGCAGCTTCTGGTTTCACGAGCTCAGCCAGCGATCAGACCAAGCAGGGGTGTTGAGCAGGCTGAGTGCCTCCCGATAAGGGCTCTGACAGATGGGTGGGCTGAGGCTCAGCCCAAACCCTGCTGAAGCAGAGCTGAGCTGTGAGCAGAAAAGGCTGTGACAGAGCCCTTTCCTGCCCTGCAGCCTCCAAGGCAGCCACCCACCCCACTGATCAGCCTGGGTTCACGCATGGCAGGATGTGATGTTCACGCCTGAGAACCCTTCACAGATGTGAAATCCAGGCACCAGCAAAACAACGTTTAGGTGCAAAATTAAGCATTTGAAACATCACCTGCAGGGCTTGGCTTGCCGTGCTCACCCAGTGTAATATCTCAGCTGAGAGGCTGCAAAGGAATGGTGAGGAGAAAACGTTTCTACAATACCCCAAAAAAGTGAGGCTTCCGAGTGCTGTCTGCACGGAGACAGATGGGAAGAATCAAGCCAAATTAATGTCAGCAATGAATTTTAAAAGTATCAGTTAATATGCATTAATGACCTTGGTACACCCCCACATCTGTAGCTATGGTAAGCTTCAATTCCCTTCATTTCCATTCACTTCCAGCATGAACTAAACTAATTTTAATTAAAAGTGTCCAGGCTGAAATGTAACACCGTTTCTGACATCAAATTTTACAACTAAACTTTCATTAACCTTTCTGAATTTTCCCCTTATATTGCAAGTATATGATCTTCTGTCCATCTAATTAAACAATCCATCCATGAACATCTAATAAAATAGTTACCCAGTTGCACTCCCTAATAACTAGGAAAGCTTCTCAACCTTAGAACACGTAGATCGAGATGGGTGTTTTGCAAAGTGATTTACAAAGTGATAAGAAGTTTCCAAACTGACCGTGAGAAAGCAGAATGAGCTATGCCACGCTTGAAGATTAAATTGATTTTTACCCCAGGTGCAAATTTGAAGGAGGTCTCCTTGCTTTTTAAAAACTCACTTCTAACCACATTTGAAACTGCTGAGCCACATCCACAGGACCTAAAATAATTCCCAGTCCACACCCACGCTGTTATAAAAGAATAAAAGACAGAATTAGTGACTGCTCTGAAAGCCAGCAGATACATCTAAAGAAAATTAGATTCCTTCCATGCAGCTCTCCCTCCTCTCTGCAGTTTTCAGCCCCCTCTGTTAAAGCACACAATGGTCCATGCAACATGTCACATGGAGCCACTGCTCAGTGCCAACTCTACATCACCTTTTCAGACTCCTCCATCCACAGGTGAGCTGCTCAGTCTGCAGGATTCAAGATGGCTCTTCTTTAAACACAGAGCAAATTAAATTTGGCATTTTCAGGCTCTTCAATGATCTCTCACTTTGTACCATGAGCAGAAAGCCTGACTAACCCATCACACAAGGCATTTCTGAATTCAAGTGGCCTTCCAGCTTCGCTCCTCTTTCCTCTCCAGCTGGGCACTCCCACGTCTCTCAAAATACACTTTCATGTCACAAGCACAAGCAATACTTATTTTTATCAATCCCATTTTTGCCTTTGGGAATCCCCCTGCCTCCAATACTATAACACATCCTTGGGACTATTTCATCTCTGCTCCTGATTCCTTCAACCTAAATCTCATCTCTGCTCCACTAAAACCTGTCCCTGTAGCATTTGTTGGAGGTCCTTTCCACGATGTCTTTTGTTCCAAAAGGTGCAAGGCAGCTTCCTAGACAGAGCTGCAAACTCCACAAAATACACACGACCAAGCTCTGAAAGGACTTTAAGACACAACAGGTCACTCTTTTATGATCTTCCCAGGAAAGCACCACTCCTTCATGAACATAAGCATTTGTGAAGAGTGAGTTTCAAGATTGCAAGAACAGCTGTTAGTAGGAAATAAGCTTCATATTCACAGACACCATTATGTGGATGAGAGAAAAATCCATCCAGCACCTTCCAGACTCTCATAAAACATACACAGTATTTCAGTCAGATTCATCTGTGAAATATCAGCCCAGAGGAACCAGAACATAACATTTCCATTTCTGCTAATGGACCTCATTTACAAAGTGCCCAACTCCCTGACAATTATTTACTCAGAATCTCTGCTGGAGAAATAAGAGCTGGGTTGGGTGAAGTACTAATATAAACATATATAAAAATGTAACCAAAAGAAAAAATACATAGTTTCATAGAATCATTAAAGAATTAGTTTAGGTTGGAAGGGACCCCAAAAACGATCTAGTTTCAACACTCTGCCATGGGCAGGGACACCTTCCAGTAGACCAGGTTGCTCCAGGCCCAGTCCAACCTGGCTTTAAATGCTTACAAGGATGGGGCAGCCACAGCTTCTCTGGGCAACCTGTGCCAGTTCCTCACCACCCTCACAGTAAAGAATTTCCCCCCAATATCCAATCTAAATCTACTCTGTCAGTCTGAAGTCATTCCCCCTTGTAAAAAGTCCCTCTTCACCTCTCCTGTAGCTCCCTTCAGGCACTGGAAGGCCACAATTAGGTCACTCCCAAGCCTTCTCTTCTCCAGGCTGAACAATCCCAATTCTGTCAGCCTTTCCTCACAGGAGAGGTGCTCCATCCCTCTAATGATCTTGGTGGCCTCCTCTAGACTCTCTCCAACAGCTCCATGTCCTTCCTGTGCTAAGGACTCCAGAGTGGGATGCAGCACTGCACATGGGTCTCACACAAGCAACAGTGAGATCAGTTTTATCACAACTATTACAATCTTGTACATATAAATTTCTAATTTCTTTAAAAGCCCTTGCAAGCACAAAGGATGGCAAGATTACAGACAGATCATAGGGAAAACCAAATATTTACCCAGTTATTCTCCATCTCTGTACCAAAGTTATGTGATGCATGCATGTAGTTAAGTTATGCAGAACTAAACCTTTGGGGAGGGAGGAAAAAAAACCTAAAACCAATCAAATAAATAAACATTAACAACCCAGCTTAGCTAACAAAGGATCCTGCTCAATTTTTCAGTCTTGCTCAGCAATGCGATTCATAGCATGAGGGCATCTCCTCTGAGATTTCTGAGATCTTCTCGGAGATTTTTGTTTATTTGTTGTAAAGACAAACTAATTGCTTTTGAGGTGTTCTGTGCCTGAACCCCTGTGTTGAGAAGGCACAGAGTTCTGCTTGCAGCCTTTCCTGAGGATTCTGCTTTACAAGCAAAGGTGGGGAGGGGAAAAAGTCACTACTCTGGTACTGTGCATTAAATATTATTTCAAGGTAAAAAAACAGGTCTTTGAGATTAGCATGAGGAAACCAAGACTGCAGGTCTCTTTTAGTCCCCAGGAAATCCATTTTAGAAAGTAGCTATCATTGCTGCACGACTGCTGAGGCAATTTCTATTGTCATCCCATCCCAGTGAGCATCACCACACCCTCCCCACAGACTCAGGGCTCCACTGGCACACGCAGGGTATTTGCAGAAAATCCAGAGAATGAAGTCAGGCTGACTGGAACCCTTTTGATTTCCTAATCAGCAAATGCTGTACTACAAAGACACAAAGGGCAAGCCATAATGCATATTAATAAGTTAATCCCTGTTGTCAACAACTTCTAAATTTTACAGCTGAAACCCCAAACTGCTGCATCCATCCTAAGCAGATGGATGCAATATTTATGAAGGCAGTGTTTGCTTGTTTCCAGTTTCTCTCCCCCCGGGAGTCCCAGGCACAAGGCTGGGCTCTGTGACAGCCAGGCCTGCCAGTGCCACGGGAGCTGCTGAACAGATCGGAATGTGACGTACAGCCAGCCAGACTGGCATCCTGGGCTGGGTGCCTTCGGGTTCCCCGCTTCCTCCTGCAGCACCGGCTACGTCCCAGCACCAGCTTCCCTCAGTTCATTCCCACTAGCTGCCAGTTCCCAGAAGGAACATACAGCAATGTTAGCACAGTCTGGCACAGAGCTCTCTTCTGCCTGTACCAACGCACCATTCCCAGGCAAAAGAGTCTGGGGCACGGGAGACAACCTACAAAAGCAGAGGCCTCCCTGCACTTCAGCATGCTGTTGGTAAAAGGGGAGATATTCTGTGCAGTGTTTTCGTTTTAAAAAAGGTCTCACAAACAGACTTTTTTAGCTATTAGAAAAAAAGAAACAGCATGATGCTGTGTTGCAGCTTTCTGCACAAATTCTGCTTGAGAACACAGTAGCAACTTGTGAGCAACAGACCATGAGCAAATATTTAGGACCATCTGATGACTTGCTGGCAGAGCTGCAAGTCCAGAGACACCCCAAGCCAAGCATCTCAGGCAGCTTCCAAATGCTGCAGAACAACCAGCAAACCCAAGCTAAGTGAAGGCACCACTTGGAACCTGCTAAGACCCAACTAGAGGACAGACCTCCTGTGTTCCAGTTTCACACAGCCCTGTTCTGGTTTCACAGAGAAGCTCCTGGCCCACGTGCAGCCTGCTGTGAAGCTGGGAAACACACACACATACACAAATACATGCACTTCTTGTTTCTTCCCAGCATCCTTCACACAAAGGTATCTTGTCCTGCAGAGCCGAAATCATAATGACAGGAATGGGCTTAAGTACTGCATTATAACAGCCAAGTCGTGTTGCAGATCCAGTTCTGGACTGTCCTTTTTACCACTGTTCACCTCCTCACTTTGGAATCAGTAAGAAAACTCATCTGCGAGTGGAACAAGCAGCTGTGCATGAACATCAATACCATCCGTGACCCGCAGGCAGGGGTTTTATGGAGGAAGCTTTGGGTTCACCTCTCACTAAAGGCTGAGCTGCAGCACACACTTCAGAAAGGCAATAAACCTTCATTTTTACCTAAAAGCATGTGGCTCAAATATGTAAGTTTTTCCAAGGTTTTTAATCACACAAGTGATTAGAGGATCTAATAACAATGATCTCTGCTGGCTAGACATCTAAGAGCACTTCATAATGAAAGCATCTCATTTCATCTTCCAGATTTTTCATCAGCACACTTATAATTAAAAGAACATTCAAAAGAACCACTTGTATTTCACACTTCATTGACAAGTTACCAGTCAAGCAGCACAGACTTCAAGCACATCTGAAGTTACCAGAATTTTAGTCAATCTCTACATAATCTCAATGAAAACATTCTTCAAACAAAAAGATCTCCAGCAGCTGGACCACCTTGCACTCCGAAACAAAGCCTGTCCTTAGTGAAGCAGTTACAGTGAAAGCTGGAATATGTAGGTCAGCAATCTAAGAAGGGCTATGGTTAAGACAAAGAATCAGATTGATTCATAATGCTCTTTGATTGCTAATCCTGTGCAGAATTGTTATTTACATCACTCTACCAAAATCTGAGCGCTATGGAAAAGGTCCATGCACTTTGTAAAAGATCATCAAGACAATCTGTCAGATCTTTTACTGGGATATTTATGAGTGTTGAGTAGAGGAAAATGACATTTTCACTGAGGGCTCTGTGCACTGCTGAGCCTCTCCTGTGGAAAGGGAGGACAACCATGGCTCTGTGCCATCATTCCTGCCCTTCCCAAAGCTGTCAATGCAACCAATCAAGGGTGTCAGGAGAAGCACTGGAGTCCAAAGAACTTCAGTTCAAACATCTCCTTCATGTCAGTCAGCCTGCAAGCAAAGGGCAGGACAACCTGACACGATTTTGGCCCAGCACCCATCACCATCCTCCAACTCTTACAGTCTGGAGCAAGACAGGAGCTGGGAGAGGTGTATGCTGCCAATGTGGGTGGTGCTGTGGTGCCATGGACACACTCCCTTTGGCACAAGGCTGCCCTTTAGCATCTGTCTGTCCTCTGAGAGCGGCCAGCTAGGACATAAGCCTCTGAATATACAGTAATCTGCTTCTGCAGCAGTTTCTCCTGCACCACTGTCTCAAGGACAGAGTTAAGATCGAAAACATTACTAGCTGCATCTGCTTTGCCCTTCATTAGGCCACCCCTGCCCACCTCATACTGGCACCTCTAACTCTTCCCACGCACTTCCAGCTCCTGTGGGAATGACTCTGCCAGCAGTCACTGCAAATCAAGGTTGAAGTACTCGCCTATTTTGTCCCTAGAAAACTAGGTCTCTAGAACGATGATACAGCTCCATTCCCATTGTTTGGTTTTAACCAAGTTACAGAGCTATTTGCAAACAAACAGTAGCCACCAGAGCGAGCAAGCTGCTCATCAAAGACTCATCAACAAACACCTTTGTGTGCAGGAACTAGGTAGAGTGATCACGGATTTGTCCTGTTTTCTGAAACCTAACCTCCCATTTGCTAACAGCAGGAGACAGGTACACACCCAGCTAAGCACTGCAGCTCCAGTGATTGTGTGGCAGCTCACTGCACCAGGTGTCCATCTCCCTTTTCAGGCCAGCCACTGCTTTTCCCGGAGGCACATATTTTGGCAGAGGACCTCACAGTGTCCCCTCAAAGCCCACAAAACAGAGCTCCTTCCACAATATTTTGCTGACCCAAGGGAAGGAAGCACTGAATGAAGGAAAGCAAGCCAGCGGATAGATTTATGTGAAGCCAAGCTGCAGCCCTGCACGGCCGTCCTGTCCCCAACACTGACAGAGGCTGTGCAGGAGCTCCCCCAGCACACACCTCAGCACTGCGGAGCTGCTCGTCTCTGCAGCACCATCGCCAAACCAATTTATTTGCTAAACCAGAAAGCAGCAGATGATTTACCTTGACTCAGCACCTGCATCACCTCCAGAGCAGCAGCTCATGCCGTGGTGGTGAGATCTGCTGTCAGGAGCAAAGGAGACCTGGAGATGGGCTGTCTGCCCCCGGAGGTCCCCATGTCTGCTGACTCCAACCCCTCAAACCCTCAACCCTTCAATATTAAGAACTGCAGCTAACAGGAAAAGTTTGCCTCATTAGACACTCTTGGCCTCCGTTCCAGGGGCCTTCTGGGGAAGATTTTTCCTGGTAATATTCTTCCTCCCGGGGAACATTTAGCATCACTCATATCTATACGAATTCCTCAGTTACTTGAAGTTTCACCTAAACCTTCCCTGACACAGTAACCCAGGGCACGGTGATGAAGCACAAGGGATGTGTGTTGGTTACCTTATCTTGTCCTGAACCCCAGCAGATGAGAGCAACTCTCCAAGATGCACAGCAAAGGTCAATACAATAACCAGGCTTTGCAGCAAGAGCCGAGGACAGAAAGCTGCCCCTTTCCCCCTCGGTAACACACATTAGGTACACGTGCCCCATTCTGATGGCATCTCCTCCCCCAGACTCCCCTCTGAAAGCAGGGGGGCAATGCAGGGTTGCATCACTGCCCTCCCATATATTTAAGGTTATCCCAGCTCAGAAAAACAATTCCACAATCCTTCGTGCGAGGAGGGTTATAAAATCCCATGAGGTTAGTTACCACTCTTCAGGCAAGTGCAGTCCTGCGAGTGTGCCACTGAGGGAGGAGTAGCACAGAGCAAGTTAGATTCATTCCTCACACATTAATAGGCAGCTCTGGTTTCTCACTCCCTCACAGCCAAGAAAACCTCCTGCTACATCCAGCTGCCCCGCCACGGCACCTTTTCCCTCTCAGATACTTGTTTTGACACTGAACAGCACCGGGCAGCAGCAGCTCCCACTCCTTCAGCCCCTGGCCCCTTCCACCGCCCTCCTTTACTGGGGGTTTATAAACACCGCAAGAGAGGTCCGCCCTGCACGAACAGACCGGAGCAGGGCAGCGCAGAAGACACATCATCCCCTGCCCCTGCAGCCTGCCCTGCCAGGAACGAAGGCAGACACTCCTAAAACCACCCAGACTGTGTCTCCCGTGCTACAACCCGCGGGGTGACCCGGGCCGGCAAGGACCTGTCCCAAATTCGGCGAGGGCGAGCACAGACCGGGGCAGGCAGGGCCGCGCTGTGCCCCGGCCCCCCTCAATGTGCCCCGGGCACGGCAGGGACAGCGCACATCCCTCGCTTCCTACCAAGTTCATATTCATGCCGAGGGGGTCACAAACATGAACAATACGAATTAATAAAGTTACGAGCCGGCGCCGCGCCGCTGCCCGCAGCCCGCCCGGGGCCCGCCTCACGCCGGAGCCCGAACCCCTCAGGGAGCCGGGCCGGGCCGGGCGCGGCCCTTCAGGGGCACCTGCGGCCCCGCTGGCCCCGGCACTGCCCTCCTGGTCACTGCACTCCCGGCCACTGCCCCCCGGGTCACTGCACTCCCGGCCACTGCCCACCCCTCTCCCCGCAGCTCTCCCATCCGTCCCGCACTCACCGCTGACCGGCCCCGCAGCTCTCCCATCAGCCCGTCCCTCCCTCATCCCCCACCACCGCCGCCGCCCGCCTTTGTTGCCGCCGCGGCCGAGGCATTTAAGGCGCTGTGCCGGGGGGCGGGGGCCGCGGATCGGGGGAGGCGCCGCCGACAGCGCGGACGGACCGGGGGCATCGGCACCGGCACCGGGACTGGGGCATCCCCAGCACCGGGACCGGGACATCATCCCCGGCACCGGGACTGGCATCGGCACCGGCACCGGCACCGGCACCGGGACCGGGACCGGGGCATCATTCCCCGCACCCTACCCGGCATCATCTCCCGCACCCTGCTCGGGGCATCATCCCCCGCACCGGGATCGGGACATCATCCCCCGCACCCTGCCCGTGCTCCTCCTGCTCTGCGGGCAGAGCAGCAGCAGCAGCAGCAGCAGCAGGAGCGGTGCCCTGAGCGGCTCGGCAGCGCTGACACCGGGCTGGGAAGGGCTCTCCGGCTCTGACACCGGGCTGGGAAGGGCTCTCCGGCTCTGACACCGGGCTGGGAAGGGCACTCGCAGGGCAGGGGTCTCGCTCGGTGCCGCCCCTGCCCCCGGCCCGGGTGGCAGCACACACACAGCGATCGTGCCCCCGTTCCCTGGCACGGGCAGAGCTGCCACCCAGCCCGTGTGGAGCAGGCACTGCAGACACGTCGATACCTCATTGTCGAGCCGCGGGCAGGTTCCCCAGGCCCTGCTCGGGCTGCCCCGGGCCCGCCGGGGGATGCCCGGGGCACGGAGAGCCGGGCACATGGTTTCTGCCTGCCCCACGCCGGCTCCAGCCTTCCACTAACCACTTCCAGCAGCACCAGCAGGGATCAGGGCATGCAATACGCTCTGCCAAGCTGTGCACCAGTCAGGGTCCAGGCGAGGTAACCTGATTATTGTGATCATAAAAGCTTGAACTCCGGGCCCCGGCCATGCAAGCCAAAACAAAGGTCCTGCTTAAATCAGCGCCAGTCCCCATTGTGGGCAGTCAGGGCTGCAGGATACAGTACACTGGACTTATCCTGGTGCTGTGCTTCCACTGCAAACAGCAAACTGTTTGTGAGGTGTATCCATGTTTTTCGACCTTGAGAGGAGTCAGCGTCTGGGCTGGGGTTATATCCTACAAGTCTGTGTCCAAATTCAGCACCTCACTGTGCATTATTCCCACCTTGGCTGCAATGATGTTCCCCTGCGCCTTGCACCTCTCTGCTCCCACTGGACGGAGCAAGGGCTTCCCAAGGCCTTTCCAGCATCAGAGAAGATGAAACATCTGCAAGGACACATAAAGTGTTTTGAGATAAACCCTGATAAAAGAAATATTCTGCAGTGCTATTGCAGAATGCAGGTTCCCATTGCAACCTTGTGCCCTCCCTAGGTACTCCTGGTAGCAGCCTGAGGCAGGCTCTGGGTGGGGAGAGCCCAAGGGGGAGACGTGGCTTTCATGTGCCATGCAGCCAGCTCCTGGTGCCTCTCCCCAGCTGCAGAGGGGCTGGATAGGGAGCTCCCCGGCAGCAGTTTAATGCACTGCCTGGGAGAGTCAGGGAGGCAGAGCCTGCTTGCCTGGATAAGGCTGGGGCACAGGGCTTGTGTCCTGGGCAGGTTTACATAAAGCCCTTCAGAAGCCTTGGCTGAGAGGACTGCTGGAGCACGAGCACTGGAGCTGGGCTTTCACAGCAGGCAGATGCTTTCCTGCACAGGCAGTGTGGTTTAGTGCACTTCCCGGCCTTTAAAAGCTGGTTAATCCTTACAAATACGCTGAACCCGAAGGCAGATGAATTCCTGCTGCTCTTTTGAGTAGGACCTAAGTGAGATGGGCAGCTGGCCAGCCCACATTTACCACTAATTGGGGTATGCTTATGTGGATGTTTGCTCAGAAAGGTCTTAGGCTGGGCCAAGATCCTTCACTGAGCATCTTCCCAGTCCTTTTGCACTTAGACCGTCTAGAGGCAGGTACCTGCTGTCAGTGCAAGGAGCTGCACAAAAGCATCCTTCCCTTCCCTTCCTTTGGGGGCTCCAGATCAGGAACACACAGGCTCACTTTCTGCCTCTCCCTCCACCCACTCTACTCTTGCAGGAGTCTCCTTCTTTCTGGTCCTTGGCTCCATCTCAGATTCCTCCTGGGCTATGCTGCTAGCTGGATGGATCATAACAAATTCATCTGCCTGGATGGTACAGAAATCCCCAAACCACTGTTAAACATCCTCCATCCTCTCCTGACACTGTTCATCCCTTCCTTCTTTCTGTACCAGGGTTTCAGACCATGAGGCTGCCTGAAGAAGGACCACCCATGGTGGAAGGAAACCTTCCCCTACCTTTGGAAATGCTTGCAAAATCTGCAGATAACCAAAAACAGTCTGCTGGAGCCCCGGAGCCTCCAGGGGGCTGAACCTCACCCACTTGCCTTGCCATGCCCCCCAGGCAAACAGCAGAGGAGACCACAGGGGGAGTGAGGGAGAGCATCCAAATTCCGGAGGGATGTGCTGAGCTGTGCTGGCTTTTTCAGGCTCATGACTCCTACCTTCCAGCAGAGCTTCCTTCTGGAGAACAAAGCTGGCATAAGCATCTTCGTCCAAGTGATTTTTTCCTATGCTGCAGAAGAATAAGCAGTTCAGGGAAGTGCTGGGAGTCAATAGTCACTGCTCTCAATTTGTCACTCTAAAGAGATGGGCCAGCTCAGGAGGGGATCAGCATCAAAAGAAGGCTGTTGTCCTTCCATGCTCTTGTCCTGTCCCAGCCACATCCCAGGCCACTTCAGGCATTCTTGTACCCCCTCAGCATCGGCAGCTCCTGCTACATGTCCCAGTGTTACTGATTCTCCATGGGCTTCAGTGTCCAGTGCCCTCTGGCTTTGGTGGAAAGCAGCAGGCAGGTCTGGGTGCTGGCTGAGAGCTTTGCCCCCTGGGCCATATGCATATGACTTCTAGTCATGACTGAACGGGTGGGGAAGGAACACACTCACCTGTGCGTAGCCAGGAACCTCCCAGATGAGCACTCAGAGCCGCTCAATGAAGTGATTAATATTTATGCTCCAGGCGTGCTAATATTAGAAGTTCGGGAACAATAGATAATGCTTTTATGGGGCGGTTAAAAGGAATCTCCCGCAAAGACTTCTTAACCAAGAGGCCTATAAAGGTGGGTTTGAGTGGCTTTTACATGAAAAAAATATTTTGTTGCATCTTCAATCCCTTAATTCTTTGCTTAAAGCTCTAATAGCTTTATGAGAAAAAGTTGCCACCTCCTCAATTGCCTGACCTGACTGTCCTTGAACTGCAGGGAAACCACACATGCTGGGCAGAGCAGTTGCAGGGAAGTCCCACTATGTCTGGGATGTGCCTGAATGCTTTCACCCTGTGCAGTGGCAGAAATTTTCTCCTGAAGCTTCTGGCTTCAGCACAGTGAAACCAACTAACAAAAAATATTGAAATTAATCTCAAGAACCCACATTGTCAGGAACCCACATTTGCTGCCAAAACCTTCATTCTTGACAGAGGTTTGTCTAACCTGGTCTTAAAAACACCTATTGGTGGAGATATGCCAACCTGTATATTTTCCAGTGCTTATTTATCCTGCAGTTGGAAAGTTTCTCTCAACGTCTTTTCAAAAATATTATTGTCTTTTCAAAAATATTATTGCTATTTCCCTCTGTCCCCAGCGGGAGACCAATTTACTGCCTTACTCTGTGGTAGTCCTTGATACTCTTAAAGGCTTAACTCATCTCCCTAGTCCTCCTTCCTCTGGATTAACCAATGCCTGTTCTCTCAGCCTGCCCTCACAGGTCATGTTTCCAAGTTCTCCAGTCTTCCTTGTTGCCCATCTCTGGTTCCTCTCCAGTCAGGCTTTATCTTTTGACATCTGTCCTGAAGCCTGCCCTGGCCTGACCAGAAGGAAGGGGTTGCATGGGGTGTACATGTGCACTTCTGTCTGTGTTCTCCATTTCGTTTGCTCTGCTCACAGGGGGTGTTAGCAGCTCATGCTCAGCCTGCTGGGCTCTGCACTGACCAAGGATTTTTTGGTAAGGCTCCCCAGGCAGCAGCAGCAGCCAGACCCCTCCTCAGAGAGGGATGTTGAGCAGAGAGGAGCATGATGCCACTCGGCCTCCTTGCCCTCCTGCACACATTTCTCCTCCTGGCCCATTTAGGATCCTTGGATTCTTGCACAGGCAGGATGAGTCTTGTTTTCTTAATTCCCGTGGGTGCACTTTCCAGGCAAAAGTGAAGAAAAACAAGAGTTAGACCACGGTGTTTCATCCCTTGGCCAGTTCCAGTCTCCTGGGGCTGAGCAAGTCTACCAGAGCCTGTGATTCATTATTCCTGTGTTGTATTTATCTCTTTTGTTGGGACGTTGCTATTCAATAAAAGTATGACCCATCTGACTGGCAGAAACGGCAGACCCCAGGCAGCAAGAGCAACAAGAAGGGAGGATGTATAATCCCTGCTGGCACACACACAGTGTATACACACAGCAACAATTAGGCAGGTTCAATTGTCTCAGATCACAGTCTCAGATGTTATAAATTCAAGTCCACACACGGCCCAGGCTAAAAGAGGCAGATCCCCTTTTCTTTTTCTGGAAAATTCTGTGTCACTGAGTTGCCTCCCATGGAAGAAAGCAAAATCTCACTCCGAGCCAAGATTCTGCCTGGGAATGGGCAGCACAAATCCCAGCAGCCTGGGGGCCATGCTTTCTTCTCCCATTCTACCTGCACAAGCAGAGAGTTTAGGATGGCACAGCAGCCTCTGGACCCGCATCCTCCCTTCATCTGCCAGAGGAGGGAGAGGGGGCCAGACAGTGAACTGGGATGTGGGTCACCAGGGATGCACCTCAGGTCAGCTCCCTGGCAGAGCAGCCCAGCTCTGCCTCTGTGTACAACAGCAGGAGCCAAAGCATGAGGGGAAGGTGTATGTTTAAGAACACAGCAGTGACTCTTCCCTCTGCCCAGTCACCTCATGCACCAGGGCCTGGCAGGGTGTTGGATTCCTTGCACAATCCAGCCCCTAACCAGCGTTTTGAGCAGAGTCTGGCACAGCAGCTCATGGAACTGGGGTTTTCTCCCATGTGGTTTTGGTCACAGTGACTGACCACATTGGTCCTCTGCCTCCAGGGCCCCATACCATGCCCTGAGCACAGCACAACCCCATATGCCCTCTTTTATAACCTCGCTGGGCTGTGATTATAATTTTCCAGCAGCCTTGTAGGCACAGCAGCAGGGCAGAATGGCATAGGCACAGACACAGGTAACCCAGCCCTGCTCACCTCCCAGCTCTCACAGGCTGGCACAGGAGGAGATCGTTCCAAAGCCAGATCATGATGCACAGCAACATGACAATGAGAAAAATTGCACCACTCCCTTTGGTGTTATGTTCCAGCCAAGCTAAAAATAAACTGCAGGTAGCATTTTCTTTGTTTTCCTCACATGGAAGAGAAGACTTGAATCTGAACAATTAAGACCTAGCAGGATTCCTGCAATCAGCATCCTAACACAATTACATACGCTGCTGATGTCTTCAGCTCTTTGTGAGTATCAAGTGAGGAAGAAAGTGGCATTGAGAGTTATTGAGGTAAGAGAGGAATTCATATACTTTTAAGCTCAGCAAAATCAGATTACAAGTGATGCTTTTCCCCTCACCCCTGCACATTATCTTGATCATGGTTAAAAAAAAAAGTTGTTAGCCTTTTTATGAAAGAGAACAAGGAAATCCTTTTCTGCAGAAAAGAATCACAAATGTTGCACAACTTCAGTGGGGGAACTTGAGGCCCTTGCTGTTGCTACAGAACCTGCTGTCCTCCAAAAAGCAATGTTTAGACTGGTTAAGTTCAAGTATAACTGAAACATCTTTAAATTACCTCTTGAACAAAGCAATAAAGCAATATCATAAGTCTGGAAGAAAGTCCAGTGCCACCTGTGCTGTGAGCCATAACCCTGCCAGGGCAGCAGCAGGAGCCTGTCGGGATTTCCCCTGTGAAGCTGTTGGGGTAGAAAGGGATGGGGAGGACGGGTAGTTTTTCACAAACTCATTTCCTGGAGGTGAGGTGTAGTGCAGCCCCATCAGTGCTGAGGAGGAGGAGGAGGATATCTTCCCTGGAGCACAGCCAACAGGCTGGGAGGTCAAGAGATGAGCAAGAGAAATTTCCTTGGACGAGAGTAGAGTTCCCCCGCCCAGGCTTATGGGCACGAGGAGACTCCTGGCAGAGTCTGCTTTCTTTCTCACACATGCTTGTTTTTTCAGGCTGGCAGGAAGAGTGCAGTTGCCTGCAGCCACTACATGGTCAGTGTTCATTCCTGTGGGTCAGCAGAGGTCGGTGGCCATGCTGTAAAGATTTCCTGCCCTTCCCTCTGCAGACATAGGAGTGTAGCCAGCATACCCAAGACATGATCCGTCAGCAGTCCCCAGCCAGACTTCAGCTGAAGATAGTCCCAAAACCTTGTTTTTGTTGTGGTAATCCAGACTTTGGATATCTTTGGATTACCTCCCTGGCCCAGCTCCAAGAGCAGCAGTTTGCTTCTGTGCAAAACCAGCCCAAATCTGCCTGACTTTGCACTGAAGTGAGTGAAGAGCTTTCACAGGCTCTGGTGTACCACTGTGTGGGGTCTCTTAAGTGTTTGTGTTTTGGCTTTCTTTTTTTGGTTGGAGTTTTGTTGTTTTTATTTTGTTGTTGTTGTTGTTGTTAGAGGTGAAAGAGGCAGCAGCCTTCCCCATGAAGGTGAATTAGACAGCCCTGAAGCAGTAACACTCCAAACCCCTTGCCTCTCCTCTCTCTGCGCTAAAAACCACCACAGGTCAAAGATAAAAGCACATCTGACATGGTCACGGTGCCCTGAGGTTTTGCAGGGTCTCTGTGTTTGTGCCCTCAGGTTTTGCATGGTCTCTGTGTTCTTGCCCAGAGGAATATTCTGAGCCAAGAGCTGCTTTTACAGGAGTGTGATAATTTTGTCCTCTTGTCCCCTGTGAAAGGCAAACAAACCACATGGCTCAAAAATCAAATGAGCCTGGTCTGGGGCTGGCTGGCTGATTGTCAGTCTATAGTAATTAGATCGTGTGCAGTAAACCATTTCATTACAAGGCACTCCAGAGTCAGACCCCGAAAGAAAGATCTGACACTTTGGTCAGCACCTGCCATTAGTGGTAATGTAACATTTTAATGAAAACCACTCAATTTGGAGTGTTTTTATTGATGCATTTTAATGAAAATATTTTTCTTAAATTTTTTAGGGAAAAAAAATACCCAAAACACCCAGAAAAAACTTAGCAAGGGGAAAATAAAGTCAAGAAAATATTTTAAAGTAGTTCTCATCAGGACAAACACCTCAGAGTCCTGGACAGATGCAACATCTCCTACAGAGAGGTTCTAGCCCAGTCCAGAACTAAGAAACTGTGTTTCCAGACTCTCTTCTTCACACTCTGGTTTATTTATATGCAGGGTTGAGGAATTAGGAGCTTATCTGAGCTGAACCCAACCCAGCAAGTCTAAGAAACATTTAAAGATACATCAAAACTCCAAACACACCAAACAGAGAAAGGTGCAACCTCGGCAGAAACCACCATTTTTTGTTTCATCTGGACCACAGAGTGTCTTTGTACCCACCAGGGTATGCAAGGAGTGCTTTGTGTCGGCCCAGAGATTTTTGGCTCTGCTTACCAGAGGTCATCACCTCTCCCAGTTCCTTGTCCATGGCAAAGAGAGACAGTGATGGGGGGCCACGCACAGGCTCCACACTTCTGCAGGGTATTCTCAGCCAATTGATCGGGTTGTCTGACTTGCTACAGCAGAGCTGAAATTAAAGGATGTATTAGACAGGATTTAAGAAAAGAAATTGCTTACCTTCCTTTTTAGAGAACTCACGATAAGCCAACTGATGTCCAAATATACTCCATTCTTGCCTTCTTTTACAAACTCTACGTTACCCTGTGACCCTTCTTTCCTGTAAATCCAGAACAGTGCTTTGAACTGATGAAAGTGCAAAATTCCTTCCTGAAGTAATCAGCTACCTGATGTTGGGCAATGCTGTGCTGGAAAGGGCACGGCTTTCCACTGTCCCTAGCAGGGAGGCAGCAAGATATTTTTGCCATGTGTAATTCACATTAAAAGTTTGCAATTTCCCCTCAGTCCTCCTGGGTATAGTTTATTATCGTGTCTGTACCTACATCCTTAACATGCTTTACACCTTGAGATCCCGAACAGATCTGCTAATTAAATAACTGCTTTCTTAAGTCACAAATGTGGAGGTTCAGGGGCACAGATTTTAGAGCCCTTACACTGTCAATCCACACTGCTGTATGCAAGAAGCTCCACCACAGTCCTATCATGATGTTGCTCAATACAGCGATGTGTCAGAGATTCTGCATTTTTAAGATTTCCAGAGAACTGGTTGGGGTGGTGAGAGGTATTTGGTCACTCATTTTGTGATAGTTTGTTGGAAACTCAAGTGTACTTCCTTCTCATTCTCTGCTATTCAGGGGGTTTCAAGATCAATAAATAAAATTCTTTCATGTTCAGTCTTGGTGTTGGTTTCCTGAAAAAGTGCAGGAAGAGGTTGTTGTAAGGGTGCTGGAAATGCTGATTACAACATGTTCTGCACCCACGCTACATGTGAGACAGCAAGGACTTTGGATCCTTGTTTGAGAAAATACAGTAGGGGTGGAAAGGTATCCAGTTGGATGCAGCTATCTGGTGTGCTGACTTTTTAATCTGTGTCCAAAATAGGACTAAAAAGAGCTCACACAGCACCTACTTCAGCAGTGGCTGGAAGGGCACTTTCCAGGAACACTGATGCTTGTGATACTTGGCTGCACTTGTAGCATCACAGCAGAATTTATTCCAAATGAGCCCCAATGTGACAAACTGGGGACTGGGACTGAGACCATGTCCACCCTGAGCCCTACAGCCTAATGATTTAATAAAAATATCTAGAATTTCTTCTACTACAAGCATAACATGGCGGTTGTCAGGACAGCTTCTCAGTCCGGTACTATCATTCAACATCAAGGTGCACTTTTGGGGGGCTGATTTCCAAAATACTCCAAGGGGAAAAGTCTGTTGTTGCTCCAGTGACTGGCAACCACGAGTGCCCCATCTCTGAGCACTCCAGGGGTCTGCAGCTGTGCTGCTGCCCTAGCCTGGCCACAGGACCCAGACCTAAGCCCACCAACACCCACCTCTCCCATGGGCTTCGCTGCCTACCTGGTGCCACTTAGGAGTGCAACACAAATGGCAGTGCATTTACACAAGGCAGCAGCATCCCCCAAGCCGATGGCTGTTCCTTTTCAGCCTGCTCCCAGGAGCAGATGGAATATAGCATTCACCTCAATGCCATTTCAATGCTGCAGCATCACCGGCCAGGTTGGGTCTTGCACTGCTCAGGGCGGTGCTGTAGGAGCAGCCAGGCACTGCTGTTCTCTTACAGCAGCAAGAACAGGCTCCTCTCTGCTGCCCCTCCTGCCCACTGCTCCCAGAAAACTCCCCAGCACTGCCACTGGAACGACAGCACTGCGTGCTTTTTTAGAGAAATAGCTGTCCTTCACCATGCATCTGGTGGCCTTACCCAATAACACTGGTTACTATATGACTGCTGGTTTCTCAGAAAAAAAAAAAGGGGGAAAGAGGAGGTGACTAAAACAGAAATAAAAGAGAAAAGCAGCACATCTAGACAGATTTTTAACCCCTCTTGTCAGAAGTGTGGCTCCACTAACACTGTGTGTTTGGTACAGCAAAGGCTCAGGAGATACCCAGCACTTCCTTTTGAAACATCAGCAGGTTAACTAATCACAGTTCTCAAAATAAAACCTTTGCACTCTAAGTTACACTGGTTACACCTCTGGGCCAGGATCTGAAAAAACCTTCCCTCTTCCCACCATCCTGCAAAGTGCAGGCTCTGATGGCTGGGCTACCTGTGCCTCAGCCCTTCCACACCCTGCACCCTTCCCTTCTTCCCGAGGAGGGTGAAGGGATGTCGCAGAGGAGGATGAGGAGGGATTGGCTGCAGCCAAGGTGCTGGCACAAGGAAGGGCCATTCCCCACACTGGTACAGGGGGATTCAAGGGTCAGAGGAGAGCTCTAGCACAGGCTGCAGGGGAGTGCTCTGGAATGCTGCTGACGGCAGCTCTGATCCTGCTCTGCAGGATGCACGCTGGCACCAGAGCACTTATGGTAAAGCACAGTATCCCTAAAAGCACCAGAATTACTCTGGAGAGCCACAATCCACTGAAAGTGTGCATCTGAGGCAAGAGACAAGTAATGTTTATGTTGCTGAAGGAAAACATATACAGGACTCTTCCCTGACCTTGAGATTCCAGAGAAATATGGAGTCAGGGCAAGTAAAGATGTCACCGGTTGATAACCTATGTATGGGAATTTCCAGACAATGATTTACACTGGCTGTGGTATATTTACCTGTGGGAAAGTACAGTCACAATCAAAGCATTTGGGATGCAGTCCTCCTTCTTCCTAAACACACCCTGCCTGAGTAGTTTGCTCTAGTTTGCTTTAGAAGTGTTAAAATGAAGGTGTGTGGAGCCCCCAAAGCATCCACACAGCATTGTCTTAGCTGGTGGCCCTTTTGTACACAATGCTCAAGAAACTCAAGTACAACTTGCCAATTAGTACTGAGGTTCTGGAGAAGCAAAACCCTGGTTATCCTGCTGGTGTGGTAGCAAAGGCAGGAGAGCAGAGCACTGCTGTGACCAGCTCGGGTGCAAAGCTGTCTGTGCTTACAGGAATTCTTTCCCAAGCTGCTTTATTCATGGCTGGTGTGGCTACCTGTTCAAACTGCCTGGTACAAAGAGGTCTCCAGCCCTGAGCCTTGACTGTCCCTTGGCATGGAGGGGACATGCTGCCAGCTGGTTGCCACCCTCCTGTATAGCCCAACTACCTGTCTGCAGATGGCCACACCTGCAAAGCAGCCGCACACCTCGGTTTGAAGCACCAACCCTTGGCTCTTCATCCCCTCACTTGCCGCTGCCAGCTCAGCTCTGCTGGGCGTGCTGCAGGGCAGGGGGAGGACGGCAGCTCCTCACACAGTGGCTGCACCTCCTCAGACAGAGGATTAAGAAGGTTTAAACACAACGTGGAAAATCAAACAAAAATACCGTCTCCTCTTGGCACTGACTTTGAACTAAGCCTCCTTCCCAGCTCGCTGAGCGCCACAGGATCTTCCCACAGTGCACACCTCCAGGCAATTGCTGCTGCTTTCACTGTAATCCCTCCTTGCAAACCCAAAGAGGGATCCTCTAAAGTAGAGGAAAACAGCAAACAGTTTCCATTCCCTGCTCATTTCCTACTCTGCTTCCTTTTCCAGTCACTGAAGCACAAATGGTGTGTCAGAGGAACTTCAGCCTGTTCTTGAAACAGTCTCCATCTCACACACTGCTTCATGCAAGACTGGCCCCAATTACTGTCACCTTAATATGTCATAGTGCTAGCAACGACTCTACTTCTCTACCATCATTGGGATATGTAGGATCATATTTCTTCACAGTTGCTGTACCTATTTTCTTCCACAAGTTTTTGCTGCTGCCTGCTTGGCTCATGCTTTCTTGATATATATTATTTTTAATGCCATGTTGATTTTCTCTTTCATGCATTTAACACCTTGTCCCTATAGGTACTACAGCAGCTTTCTCCTCTCTCTTTTACCATGTTTCCCACTTCTTCTAACAAGGCACCCTTCAGGCCTCTTGAACTGTCTTGCAAGGTGCCTCTCTCATCTCTCTCAATATCTCCAGCACCTGAACTCTTCCTTTATTTTCTCAGCATTAGATTTTCAATTGCTTGCGGCTTGATCCTATCTCCATGCCACATGTTGTTTTTGTGTCTGCTTTCTCACCTCCCCCATCAGCTGTGAATGTTGCTTTCTGAAGCATTTCTGGAGCTACAGGCTCCTTGGCAATGCCTGCCCTGCCCCATTCACCACGCAGCCTCTTGCCCACGCTCTCCCTGCCAGCCAGAATTCACTCCTTGCTCTTGGTCTGGCTCAACCTCAGAACATCCCGTTTCCATCTAGTCATGGGTATAATCACTGACACAAAGTCGGTCAGTGACAGAGGGCAAATCCCTCTCTGGTGGGAGTGGTGACTCTCCAGGCTCAGGCAAAAGTGTGAGCACTGCCATGGCCAGCTCAGAAGCTCAGCATCCTCCAAGCCCATCCTTCCTGCAGTCATAGAGCTGATGCAGAGCTGCACGTGATTCAGGCCATGTCCTCCCTGCTTGTGAGGGCAGGATGGCAGCAAAGGCAGCACACCCTTCCCAAGGGACTGGTGTGGGGACAGCCCCAGGGCAAGGGAAGGGATAGCACAGATCCTGTCAGCCATCACCCCCATGCCTGTGGTACCTCTAAGATCTGCACAGCAGTTCATCCAGACCTGGAAACTGCCATTCCAAGGATGAGCTCCTGCTGGGGAGATGGCTTGTGTCTCCAAATGATGGAAGGAGGAGAGCAGTGATGTGGATCCACATGCTGCAGGAGATGTCAGACTATGCAGAGCTCCCAGCACCAAACAGACACTCCCCACCAACACTCTCAGGATGTCTGAACAACCGCAGGGCCCCCAGGGATAATGTTTCCCCTCCAAACATAGCACTGTTATTAACTTTCTAATTAAAAGAGAGGGGCAGAAGATCTGCGCTTGCAGCCTGCCCAGCTCAGAAACAGAGAACACAACCCTCCCCTGTCGTGCATCCCTCATCACCTTTTGCTTAGAATTCTAAACATCACCAATTCTATTTACTTTGGATTTTCTCATGCCGGAGAAGAAGATCAAATACATGCTTCTCAACACTTAATGAGATAAAAGATCAGACCAAGCCTGGATACTCCAGTCTCCAGGGGGATCCTTCCACCTGCAAAGCCAGCAGTCCCGCTGCAGGAGTGCTCTCACCTTCTGGGTGCACAACACCCACTCCCTGACGTGTGCTGGCCCCAGCCCAGGCTCTGCCCCTCAACACTTCTGTCGGTGCTTATGAGACTTTTTTCACAGTAACTGCCCTCTCCACCTGTTCTGGAGCTTTACCCTTCCATCTGTTTCTGTACAGACAAGACACTGACTGCAAACCCACAAACTCCACAGCTCTAAGCGGGAATTATCTCTGGTCCCACTCAGCCCACATCTCTTCTTTTCCAAGACACAACTTCAGAATCAGACGTGACCAGGGAGCCTCTTCCATAAGGGTGTGCCAAGGGGAAGCTGTGTATTGAGAAAAGCTCTCACAGAAATCAGGTTCACAAGGGAAGATGATCTCTGCATTACCTACAATAAACAGGAAGCAAAGACTCACTGTTACATAAGAGCAGCAAATAACTCTACATTTTCTCAACTGAGCCTCTCACCATTTCCTGTTTCTGTGGTGGCAGGGTGCATGCCCTGCTGACTTCTGGCAGCAGATTCAGGCCCTGGTTTAACGCAGGGGGTGGTGAGACCAAATGTCCCCAAGGGGAAGATGTGTCACCAGACTCTGCCGTGCAGCAGAGGGATGGGCAGCAGAGCCTCTCCATGTGTCTGGCTGGAAAGAGCGAGCTGGCCTGGACAGCACCTTGCTTGAAAGAGAAGTCATGCTTTTCCCAAGTCTTCTCTGAATGTGTTGGCAAAGGGCCACCTGCAGCCCCTGGCCCCATTCCCTCACGTACAAGTGTTTTTACTCACAGGAGCCCAGAGGCAGGGCCAGGGTTAGCAGAGATCCATACCTACAGATTTTTAGGGGGAGGCTGTGGTTTGCAGCCCCATCTGCAAGAGGGGTTTGGATTGCAAATTCCAGAAGGCTCCAACTGAAAGGTGGTTTGGGTTTAGAGCAGCTGTTGTTATTTCAGTGGCAGCAACCTGAGAGAAACATGCAAATCTTTCCCTATGTTATATCAGCGACTCATCCTAATCCCAGTGACCAGGATGCTGCAGGGGACAAAGGGAGAGGGTGGGAACACAGAAAGTGGAAACAGGTGAGGAAAGCAGGTATGGAATGTGCAAGAGAGCAGCTATAAAATCTGCTCCACCTCAGCCTCCCCAAAATACTTGTGGCAGTTGAAAAAGATTCAGGGAAAAGCCTCAGCTTTTCAGGGAGACAAATGGAGACAGAAAGAGAAGAAGGAAAAAAGCCACAATTTTTATTTAATATGTCTAAATCAGAAGCAGAAAGTCTGTTCAAAAGTTAAGTGGAAAACAGTAAGCAGGTTATCAAGGTATGCTACATAAGGATATTGCATTCATAGATTAAACTTTGAAAAATGTTGGATTTCAGAGAAACAAAAGGAGCAGGCATCTTGGAAAGAAGCTTTTATGCTTTTATACACATCACAAATACAGCCAAATTATATGTTCTCTTCTGGAGGACAGTGGAATCCCTCACTCAGCGTGTAATGGGCTCAGAAATTCAAAAGGGAGGAAGAGATTGCCAGAATATTCCTCCTCAAACATAAAAACGCAGAGCTGGAATGGGGCAGCATGCACAGCTCGGGAAGGAGGGGGGCTGCAAGGCTGGGTGGGAAAGCAGGGTGATATCGCAGCAGATCAGCACGGAAACCACAGGAACGTGCCAAAGAGGGCAGAAATAGGAGCTCTGAGGAAACGCTTCTTACAAAATCCACACCAAGCAAAAAGGCAGGAGGTGGTCAGAAGGAACACACAGATGGTGGGAGTAAAGAGAGGCCAGGGCAGAGCCAACCTGTTGGCAGAGCTGCCACATGTGGAAGGTGCCCAGACATAACCTGAGGGAATGGTTAAAGTAGTCCTCTCAAAGTGAGAGAGGCAACAGGGTAGGTTCTTTGTCTATAGAAAATTAAAGGATGGCCTCCCTTGCCTGTGTTCAGAGCTGAACAAGTATGCAGAACAGACACTTCCCCATGCTCAGAATAGGAGGTTATATTTGGTGGTGGGGCAGGTGCCGGACCCTTTTCCACACTGGGGGCTTCAGCTGACTTCCTTCAGGGGCAAAATCAACCAGCCTCACCCCAGCTGAGCTCTCCACACTCTTAGGAAGGCATTGCTTTAGAAAACAGCCATTTGGCCTGTACCCTGTGCCTCAGGGCATCCATAGATGGTTACAAGGGACACCACGAGCCTTAGGGCTTGTATGAGTAATATACTGAAGTGCTCATAAGCAGTACAAGAACACAACCAAAACTTCATAAGGCTTCTGAAAGACTGCTCCTACTTTAAAACCCAGGAGCAGCATCTTAACAACCTGCTCAGAGAACAGAGTAACTGAGCAGTGACTACAGGTGAATTCCCATTCATTGCAAGAGGCTTCCACCTTCAAACCCACACTCACTGGGAACAGAAAGTTTGGCCATGAAATGCAACAACTCCAGTCTCTGTGCTGCAGCTGTGCACTCTCTGGCTTCCCTGGGCAGAACAGAGGGACACTTTGGGAAAGCATGTTCCCAGCTGAGGAACAAGAGAGGCTGTGGAGGAACCACCAGCTCAAACAGAGAGGATGGAGCTGAGCAATGCTGAAACCAAACCACAGCAAAGGCTTCCACACTCTGCAGATGACTCACCAGCTGAGTGGGGCGGCCTCTAAACTGCCAGATTTCACAGGAAACAGGGTTTCTGTTCCTGAGTCTGGGCCACCACACAGCAGCCTTGGGATGCCTCCATGGAGAGGAGCTGCAGCTGAATCAGGTTCCCACCCACGCTCCTTTACCATCCCTTGTCACCAGTGCTTCTTTAGCCACCTGTAGTAAGTCTCATCCTGCACAAGCCTGTCATTAGCCATAAGGGTTCATTTGTGCTGCCCTCTGACACTAGCAGTGGGAAATAGGATTCCAGTGCTGCCAGGGTCATGTCCTGCTCAGGACTGACTGCAGATAACAAGATGAATGTGCAGAAGGTGGGGAAAAACCAAACACTGGCTAAGCAGTGTCAGGAATAGAGGAGTAACAAACTGATTGAGAGAAACTGGGTAAAGTAATCAGGGAAGGGAAGTAAGACTATTTCATTAGGGCAATGCAACATGGCCAATGCTCCTCTTTGACAAGCATGTAGGAAACCTCTCTGCAGGTGACAAAACTGCTCTGGGAAGCAGGAGAGCCAAGGCTTTGGACCCACATGGCCAAGGACACCCCTGTGTCCCAGGTGAGGTGACAGCAGTATGTTGCAAGAAGAAGAGAACCACTGTGGATAATTTAATTCTATTTATTACATATCAAAATCAGGTAATCTCTTGGAGAAATGCTTCAGCAATGTCCTTGGGGCTACCTTTTATCTCCATTTCAGTGTCAAAAACATTCTGCATTTTGGAGTTATTGCAGTGCAGCAAGAGGATGCTGTGCCAGAGGGAAGGGCTGGTATAATACCTTGCACTCACAAACTGGAAAATACTACCAAGGTAGCAAATGCTTTGCCAGGGTGGTGGCAGGGCGTGCTGGGGAAATATCATAACATTTTTAATTGAACCATAAAGACACATGCTGTGTGAACAGCAGTCACCGGGGGACACATGCAGAGATGCTGCTTTTCTACTCCTCAGAAACAAAGACAAAAAAGTGACCAGACATGAAGTCAATTATTTTCAGAGGTATCAGAAAAGGCACCGTGCACCGAGGGGACAGTGGGAGACACAGAGAGCCCCGAAACAAAAGCGATACAGTGCGAGACGACAGAGCCATTGAGCACAAAAGCACCCGGATTATCTCCAGCACACACTCACTGGCACTCGCAGCCTCATCACAAACCCCAACGGCAGAGCTGAGAGCCATTATTTCTGGTTCAGCTGGGTGCAAATATTTGCAAAGAGCAAGCCAAGAGACAACAAACACAGAAGCCATAGGGCTTGGGGGCCAGATTCTGCCCCGTGTCTCTCTGCGTGCCCCCAGAAACCCAGCAGGGACAGCAATGGCACTGGCATAGTCTGCCCGTGCTGGTGCCCACTTGGGTGAGTGAGACCTTTCTGGAAGGGTGGTCAGTGCTGCACAACCATGTGGTGCAGGTGACATCTCAGTGCAGATGACATCTCAGTGCCCATGTGCCACCAGTGGTCCCCTGCAAAGACACCAATGGGAAGTTTGCTCAAGGGTTTCCCTGCTGAGAGCCGGTGGGATGAAAAGGGGCTGGGGTCAGCAGGCACTGGTGCTCTGCCCTGCCTTGGGAAAATGCAGCAATGGCACAGGAACTCACTCCTGCCTCCAGTCTTCAGCCTTGATCAAGCACAGGAATGGTTTGTGCCATTATAGGAATCAAATGACACCTTTTAGCTGAACCACTTGCCCACTGCACTCCCAGATGGCAGGTCCTGGGGTGTTTCCCATGAAGAGTATCTATACCATACTCATTTCAATTCTCTGAATTTCCTTAATCTTTCCTCTTTGCCTGCAGGGAAGAAAAAGTCCCTTTCTTGTCCCTCTCATGTCAAAGAGGCTGTCTCTGATATCCCCATCTCCATCTGTGAGCCAGACAGAGCCTCATGGATGCAGGCACATGAAAGGTAAAAAAATTAAAGAACTGTGGGGAGTTTTCCACGACGTGGATATGTGTTGCTGCCTGGAAAAAGAAAGGAACAGCTTAGATCCTTTTTGTTTTCTCTCTTTGCTATTCAGAGAACCTCTGTGTCATCTGAGTAGAGACACAGAAGGGAGCTGTTGCTTGCTTTGCCAAAGCAATGAGAAGGAATAGTCTCTGTTAAAGACACCACCCTCGTAGGGATTATAAATACAAAGGAGACGAAATCATCCGGTTTAACCCAATGCACAGAAAACACTGCAGCGAGGAGCAGGAGGAAGGGGAGTGCCAGGCTGTGGGCGCCGGGCCAGGCAGGGACATATGAATCACGTCAAAAACCTATAAAGGAGCACCAGAAAACCTGCTTTATATAGAAGTGCTTTCACTCCCACCTGCTGTCTATCTCTACAGCTGTTGCTGGAGGAGCCTCCAGTGATACCAAGGTGGCCAGACCTGAGCCCAGCCCAGCAGGGCACCCCAAGGCTCACGGTCAAGGTACCCATCCTGCCAGGGAAGGCACCCATGTGGGCACAGCAGGAGAGTTCAGGACACCTGGTTTGCCTGTGGGTTTGGTGTGCAGGGCCCAGCTCCACAGGATTTCCATATGACCATGGAAGCTGTCCCAAGCCCAGACGAGCAGCACTAAGGATCTCACAGCTGCTGCATGCTTGGAGCAAAGGGTCCCTGGCATCCAGCCACAACGGAGCACCAGCTCAAGGGCATCGACACAATCCAGCACATGCTTTGCATATACATCTGTAAAGGTTTTTCAAAACATCAGGTCATAGCAGAAGGGAATGTTTCCTCTGCCCAGGCGGAGCTGGAAGCATGGACGAGCAAGCTCTCACTGGGGCTGCTGACACAGCCCACCACAGCGAACACAACGCTTGGAGTACGTCACATCCACTCCTCCAAAGCTCCTCAGCACATCTGCTGTGACAGGGTGTTGAGGCCCCCAGTCTGTTCCTGGCTGCCAGATCTGCTTCTCCACTCTCACGTTCACCTCCTGGCAGCCTCAAGGGAAGGTGCTGCAGCCACTGGGGCTGTGGGATCAGAGGGCTGCTGCCCACACTGCCAGATGTGCTTTCCAAAGAAAGGTGCTTTCCAAAGCCAGAAACATATTCAATGTCTGACGGCTGAGTGAACTGGCATTGTTTTTCATATGGAAGAGAGGCAGAGTCTGCAGTGGAGGCAAAGCCATTTGATTCCAGGAAAAAACCCCACAATTTACTGCTAAAACCAGTCACAGTGTGGTTTTGGCTGCTCTAGTCAGGAGAACAAGCACTTATAAAAATGAATAATTGAAGACATCATAAGCCTTTATTAGCCCTACAGCAAACATAAATGCCTTCTGCAAAGCACAAAGAAATGCCCTATTGAAAGTGTCAGAGATGTGTCATTCTCTGTGATTTCCCAAAGAGCACTTTGGGATGATTTATATAGTGAAATACCCAAGTAAAAGCATAGATTAGTCATTTTGTTATCAGATTTATAGTTTCCTGGTGAAATATGCACCACTCAGATTATGCAATGATATTTCATTTTATAGACAGTGTAAAATTCCTAATGCCTTTAATTAATCACATCCTCACTTCTAAGCGATTAGATTTTGAAAACAATGGGAGAAACAAGCAAACTGTTGTCCCTTAGCACCTCACGGGTGTTTTCAAACAAAGATCACTGAATTTGAGCACAAACCCTCTGGAAGGCAGGCAGGGACCAGTTGCTTGACTAGAGAACACAGTGACTCAGTCTCATTGGCAGCTGAATGACAGTCCAGAAGAGTCCTGCACTGGGAAAACAGCTCCGAACTCCAGCGGGCCAGGGCCAAACCCGATCCTTGCCCTAACGTCACATCCATCATGCTGCAAAAAGCAGGGAGTCAGCTAATGCATGGCAGAGGTTACCAGGGCCAGTGGCTCTGGATCAATACCTTAGTGGATGGAAAAACCATTATGGCCAAAAATTATTCTTGTGAATTTGCATAATGTAAAGAACAGTGTGATGGGAGGGTGTTATCTCCCCCAGGGCCTCCTGACTTCCACCCCAGTGGTGGGGTGGCCACGCACACGGAATGCACAGGCTGTCATCAGGCAGTGCTTCCAAACACAGCTGACGAGGGCTGTGGTTTATGGAGCCACGAGGAGCCCTGCCTGAACCCTGCCTGTGCCCTGCCTGCCTGGGGCTGTATTCGGGGGGACCCAGGTGTGTCCCAGTACCCCACACATCTGCCTGCAGTGAAAGCATCTGTCCTGTTTGCATTGGGGGAGAAAAGGGGGGAAGGGACAGAAAGAGGGAAAGCAAATCCCCCTGTGAGGAGTGCTACATCCCAACTGGCTGCTGTGGGGAGAGCTGGGGCTACCCTAAAACCCCAGCAACAGGAGCCCCAGCATCCCATGGCCCTCGCTGCAGGCACTGGGTCCCAGGATAGAGCCACCAACCCCAGCCCAGGCTCTGCCAAACTGCTCGGGGCTTGGGGCTCCACACGCCCCCTCTCCTTTCCCATCAGATCCAGAGGAAATACACTCTTCTGGTTTGTGCAGCTCCCTCAGACACTCCAGCAACACTCTTACCCCAAATCGAGAGCAACAGGTACGGGGCCTGAAAGAAGAAACGTGTCTGGTGATGGGGAGCAGTGGCTGGGGAGGATGATGCCATTTCTGTCCCTCAGCAACCAAAAGGGATGAAAAATAGGGGACTGCAGGGCACACACCCCTTTAGAAAGGCCAGAAGAGTGATGTAGACTGGGAAGGCTATGCCAGTGATGTAGACTGGGAAGACTGCTAGTGATGTAGACTGGGAAGACTATGGTAGTGATGTAGACTGGGAAGGCTGTGCCAGTGATGCAGACTGGGAAGGCTATGCCAGTGATGTAGACTGGGAAGGCTATGCCAGTGATGCAGACTGGGAAGACTGTTCAGTGATGTAGACTGGGAAGGCTATGCCAGTGATGTAGACTGGGAAGACTGTTCCAGTGATGTAGACTGGGAAGGCTATGCTAGTTGCAATGGGGTTACCTCCTGCGCATTACAGAAATGCCCCAAATCCCCAGACAAACCCCCCAGTTTCCCTTTGTGCTGTTTCCAGCTGGCTGGGGCCACGGCTCCGTCCCCGTCCTGCTCTCCCCGGGAGCATCCCCGGCCGGCAGCGCTCGCAGCCAGGGCGGTGAGCACCATCTATTGTCCAAGCGGCGGAGGGGCTGGCTGGGAACGCTCCTCCCTGCGAGGGAACAGTGACTCAGACACGCTCTCCTCATAAATAATTCCTCTACTCCGTAAAAAATGTGTTCTCCGTGAGGCTTCGGGGGGCTGCGTGGTTATCGGCTGCGAGCTCGCCTTCCTTGCCCGCGTTGAGCTGCTCGTTTTAATGGGCAGGTGGAAATCTCATTAAGTGCCTCATTAACAGCTCAGCCCGTGGAGCGGAGCTGGAGGGGAGAGCAGGACAGAGGTGTACCCTCAGGTGCCTCGTCGGAAAGATGCGGTCACTGCTGGGAGTGAAATCTGGGGAGGCTGTTTTGGAAGGGGATGTCACAAGGGACTACTGCTCCGCATACCACATCACTGAGGTTGTTATTCTGTTCCCTGCCCGGCTCCTTCCCAGCCCGGAATGAGCCCCAAAACAAGACCAGACTGTGCTGGAAGCAGCCAATACCTGGCTCAGCTATGGGCTGGCGTGGGAGCAGAGGAGAGTGGGATGCAGATCATGCATCACCCCCTTTCCAGGGCCTTGGCTGCCTTTCCCTGGCCAGCCTGGGGTGGCCAAAGCAGTACCCTGAGCTTGCGGAGCAGAAACAAGCGCCCTGGGAACAGCTATGACATTAATAAAAGGAGCACTGAGCAGTATTTACAGGGCTCTGTTTTCTGGACAAATGTGTCTCAATGTCCCTTTCGGCATGGGAAACCCTGCTGCGCCAAGATCCCTTGCCGGGAGCCAAGCAGGGATCCCCTGAGGCCAGGCAAGTTTATTTGCAATCACCAGGAAGAGAAACACGCTGTTGCTGAAGGCTGGCAAGCTGTTCTGTCCGAGCTGCCCGTCACAGGGAAGAAAAGAGCCCGTTTGTCCGTGTGAAATGGGCTGGTAAATCGGCATGCCCAGTGCCAAGCAGCAGGCTGGGTCCATGGAGCAAAGGCAGAGGGTGGCAGTGGGTCCTGTGGTCCTGCAGCCAGGGACAGGGCTCCCCCCAGCCCACCAAGTCAGGGGTGTCTCCTTCTCCCTGCTGGCTTCTGGTGGACCCAAAATGCTGGCTCAGCACCCCTGTGCCATACTCCCAGAGGCCTCCTGTCCTGACCCACACTACCATCACCTTGGGCGAGCAGCACACCATGTACAGCCCAGCTGGGCTGCCACACAGCCCCAAAAAGCCACTGCTCCCTCCTGCGGGCTGGCCCAACCTGCACTGCCCCCACACAGCCAGTTTAGGGCACTGCTGCCAGGTCTGCCTGTCCCTGCACCTGAGCTGCCTCCCTGCACTCCTGTAGGAAAATCCAACGGGAACATCAGGGGCCACAGGTTTGTAGCATGGTGCCATGATGATGACTCTCCTGCCTCCCTGCCATCACCACAGGGACATGAATGGCCACAGCAGCCCAATGCCATGCAGCACAAGGTGCACCAGTGGGATCCCATGGGAGCCAGGCTGATGGAAAAGGGACTAAGCAGCCCCCAGGGGCACGCAGGACCAGTCTGACATCCTCCTGCCTTCCACAGGGAGAGCTCCTCTTCCCCACTAATAATTAGCCGCTAGAGGGAAGTACAAGGCTGTACAGGGAATGGTTTGGGTGCACAACTATTCCTGGGATCACCGGGAATTGCAGTTTGTGTCTTGGGGCCTCAGGGGCAGCAGCGCCTGCACTAAAGGCCATATTACTGCTTTTTGTTTGGAGCTGGCCCCTCAGCACTCAGCACTGCCTTGCAGCCCATGGCAGTGCCCGTGGGGCAGTGGCAGGGATGGGCACAGCATCTGGCTGGCCACATGGGTGGACTTGGCTGGAGCTGCCTGCAGTGCCTGGGATGGAGCCAGCACACCCTTGGCACGGGGGCTGTGGACCCTGGCATGGAGACCGGGGACCCTCCAGAGCCTGGGACAGCACCAAAATAGCACGGAGCAGCCTGCCAGCCAGACTGCTGCACAGCATAAACACTTCTTGCCATTTTTAGCCAAGTCAGGGATGTGTGTTGTTTCTGCAACATGCGGTATCCAGGGCCAGAGGAAAGACAAGGGAATGGCCTGGGTCCCAGGGGGACAGTGAATTGGAGCACAGCAAGGGACAGATCCCAGTGGAGGAGCCCCAGCTCCAGGGCTGGAGGGGGGAGCAGTCTTGGGAGGGAACAACCAGTGGGACAAAGGTTCCCATGAACTCTGCTCCATGGTGGTTCTAGCTTGACCCTGCTAGGGGAGGACAACAGTGGGCAGCTGAGGGCTCCTGCCCCAGCCCCATGCCATGGATCCTGCCAGTGGGGCCAGGTTGGCCTGGGAAGCCACCAACCTCCTGCCAAGGCAGCCATCCCAACCTCCCTGCCACCAAAGCAGCTTTCTACCCTTAAACAGCATGAGCAGGGATCGGGACTGTGCTGATGGAGCACAGCTGATAATGAGCCTCCTGCTCTACTTTATTTGTGTTTATAGACGGCTAAATATAACTTTATGCTTATTTTTAATTCCTAGTGAAAGCTGCGAGCTACAATCCATCAAGTCAGTTTCATGTTTTTCATATTGACTGGCCTGTATCAGCTCCAAAAGAGAAAACACATCCAGGCTCAGCACAAGGTCTGTAGCCAAGTGAGGTACAGGCAGCATGTCCCACACTGGACAGCTCATGGGGCAAAGCAGAGAAGGGACTGCAGGACTTGTGGGCAGCAGCTTTCTTGGTGGCAAAACACCCTGCAATCCCCACCAGAGCTGCGGCCCCTGGGCACCACAGCTGTGGGCACTGCTGGGCCAGCCCACATTTGGTGGCAGGTATTGCTTGTCACCAGGCAGAGTCAAAGGCATGTTAAGTGTTTTCCTACCACACAGCCAGAAGCAGCTCCCTGGATTGCACAGTATCTCCCTCTGCAGTGGGAACAGGAGCCAGCACCAATCTGAAAACCAAGTGTGCAACACAACATAAATGCAAGCAAGTGTGCCAGAGCCTGCATCAGCTGCTTGTACTTCCAGAGATAAACTTCCACCCCTCTTCTGGGAGGCAGGGATAATGTTTGGAAAGCTGTTTGATGGACCCCTGAAAGGTTTATCACTGTAGTATTTCCCTAGTAACTGAATAGAAAGACCATGAGGTAATTGCAGCACTACCTGTTAAATATGTCAGGTCCAATTCTCAAATCCCGGCAGCCTAACAAATACCCCAATCATACATTTCGGGGTTCAAGCTGAGAGCTGGCAGGGAAACCAGCCTTGTCTTGCTCATACCTGGGGCAGGGGCAGTTGAAACCCTCTTGCTCTACTGCAAAAATAGTTCCAGTTTCAGTTCGAAGATCCTGCTGCTCCATTCATTGCTCAGGAGACTTTGAAACACTGGCATCACACGCACACAAATGCACATGACACTAGAAAATTACATTTATAACAAAACAGATCAAACTAGACCACTGTCATATTTTACTGGCATTGCATGAGAGATTGTTTTAAGTCTCAACATGGCATGGAAAAAACATCATCCAACAAAAAGATAAAAATATTCTTCAAATGCTGGACTAAAGGCTTGACCAAAACAAGGCAGGCAGTATGCAGTTGTCCTGTGGCTCCTCCCTTTGGCACCTTCTCCTCAGGCTTAAACATTCACTCCTGCTGACTCCCAGCTCTAGATATGAGAAATTATTTAAATGCTCACGTATGCATCTTTTTAGTCCCTCCAGGTTTAGCCAGGTCTTTCAAACAACTCAGTAGTTCAGAATGCTGCCCTGTTGGTGTTCACTTGGATGAATTTCCCCTCTCACAGGGACACCAGCCCCCCTGCCCAGCTGCAACAACACCCATCACACTATTTTTTCCTGGTCCAGTCTTGGGAGCCCAGGTTTGCCAAGGTCCCCACCTAGCTAACTTTGAACTGCCCTGGAACAGCTGCAGAGCAAAGCCTCTGCTCGAGGAGGTTCAGCCTCAGTTCTGGAAGGAGACAGACACAGGGAAAAAGACATTTCATTTTCACCTGAAGCCAAAAAGCACAATAGGCGGAAAGATATCCATAGGGCTGAAATTGCTCCAGTTATTTACAATAGCTCTGGCACACGCTTGGCTGACTTAAGGAAAAACCCTCCCCCAGTGCTGCCTTTCCCCTCAGGCAGCTTTGCCCTTCTTTGGTGTGGCAGGAGCCTCCAGGCAGGAGTGGTTCTTGCAGTTAAAAGGAGAAGCCAAAACTTGTCACACAATAATTCATTTACTAGCACATAGAAAAACCCCGTGTGAGTGCATTACTGCAAGGCTGGAGACACACTTTCTCCATCAGCTGCTCACAACATTTTCCAATCTGCAGAGAGCAGCAGCCTGTGCTGGACAAGCCCAGCCCTGGTCAAGCAGGCATTCCTGGTCACACAGGCTTTCCAGCAAACCACTGCTCTTCCAGTTCCTATCCAATCCTGAAACCCATCTTTTCCCTGTAAGGCTATCTTCACAAGCTATCCCAAGTGGTCCAAAACTTAAGTTATGTCCAGGAAAAATTAATGGAAAAACCCAACTTTTAGGTCAGCATGCGCAATGGCAAATGGAAAAGGCAGTGTCTGAGCTGACATCTCCCCGTGCCCTTAGGGATAGCGATGCGATAGCCAGACCTCATTCTCTAAAGAGACTGCAGCAAGCCAACTAGGACTCAAGGCAGCTGGTAAGCATAACCTTTTTTTTTCCCCTCTTACTAGGTTCAGGATTTTCTCTTCTTTGGGGCTGAATCAGGCAGACTTTTCTGTTCGCAAGAAGTTTCCTTTCTTAGGGTTATTCTCAGAATAGCTGGAGAGTATTTTAAACCAAGAATAGCTGATCTCCACTGGATTCATACTGCCCTTTTTGGAAGCACTATTTAGAGAACAAAACTCCTAAATCAAAAAGTAGTCAGGAACAACAGTGAAAAAACACATGGCTATAACAGCAAGTAGTGCATGGGCACCTTTCAATTAATCTCTTTCCTCAAAAACTCCAGGGAAGATTGTGTTTGCCCCAAATCTCCCCGAGTAGTATCAGTTCCTCAATTCCTTGCCTGCACTACCCAGATTTAAAGTCCGAGCCCCCTGGAGCAAATTACCACTGGAATATCAGCAAAAACTATGCTAGGAGTAATCACAAAAAGAAAAACCTTGACATAAGCCAAAGCCCTGGCTAATACCCTTGGGGGAAAATACTATAGTGGGAAAACAGATTTTTGGTTCTGTTCTGTGCAGGAGGGTGTGGACTTTTTGAATATACAATATTTATATAATACATATAATCTGACATTTAAATTCTGAATAATGGTCTGAATCATCATGTAGCATTTAGGAATGGCATTGTTCTTACGGATGATACTCTGGTTTCTGCTGATAAATTAATAAGTTTCATGTAATGCATATGAGCTTTTAATATAGTAGCTGCCAAGGGAATAACTGAAAGCTACCAACGGTACTGAGTTCATCTATTTCTTGTCCAAAAGGTACCCCTGACATTCAACTATAGCAGATTATTCCATGTTACACTGCTGAGCATCAGATGGAAACCCAAAAAGAAATGGGAAATACAGAGTAAAGGGATGTCACACCTAAACTAGAGTTTAAACTAAGAGCTAAAAGACACAGCTTAAGACTCTCCCTTTTTAAGATATACTTATGCCAGAGAATTACTCGGCTTCTCCAACAAGCAAACCACCTGTGCTTGAGTCAAACTGCAGTGACAGAAGTAGTTCTATCTGGAACAAGCTGGCCAAGGGGCTGCCAGAAAAGCTCTCTGCAGCCCTGCTTTGGGCTCCTCAAACCTGCACTGGTTGTGACCTTATAGGAGGGGTTTATTTGGCACCAGCAGAAGACCTGGCTCCGGGGCACACTGCTGAAATTATAATGATTACAAGACAGCAGAACTAACCCCAACAAAAGCAGCAACACACCGCCCAGGAAATACAATTCTGAGGCAGATTTTTCTGGACCACTACCATATTTTAATGCAGTTAGATGTCCCCAGACAGCCTGTGATGATTTTGGAGGGGTATGTGCATGTATCTGAGCCAGCAGAGACCCAGGCAGGGGGCACAAGGGTCCTTCTGCGTAGTGCCAACCACTGGGGCATGGCAAAGGGGCCGTGTCACAGTGTGCCCGATAGACACACCCTTGCTTCCCAAATGAAGCCACTTCCAGGATTTATAGACGTCTGTTTCACTGGTCCCCCCTGGTTCATGGACAATGACTACATCCCTTGCTGGGAAGGGGCATTTCCCTTCCCAAAGTGCTGCCTAAGGCTCAGGCTGTGGTTGCTGGACCCCACAGTAGCCTCAGCCCCAAAGCTGCCCCATAGCAGGGTGTTGCGTGGCTGCTGGATTGCAGGCAGGCACAGATCTGGGAGTTCCCTGATTTTATGTGCTAGGCACTGCCCACCAAAGTCATTAAATGCAGCTTTGAAGTGTTCTTCAAAGCCCCCTCAATATCCTGCAAAAAACCTGAAATCATGGCAGCCTCTTTGTTACTGTGGTGTTTTAATCCCAGATGGCAACTGAGCCCCACACAGCTGTTGGTTCACATCCCATCCACAGGGGGATGGGGGAGAGAGAACTGCAATGACAACACTCAGGGGTTAAGATAAGAACAGTATCATAATTGAAATAAAATAGTCTTGATAACAATAATAAATTTGAATGAAAAGGAAAATAACACAGAGAGGGAAATAAAACCCAAGAAACACAAGTGATGCAAATGAAAACAGTTGGTCACCACCAACCAGGCAATGCCCAGACAGCCCCTGAACAGCAGCCCCAGGCCAACCTTACCCCTGGTTTACGGCTGAGCATATAAAGATGCCATAAGGTATGGTATGGTATGGAATATCCCTCGGGTCAGTTGTGGTCTGCTGTCCCAGCTATGTCCCCTCCCAACTCCTTGTGCACCCCCAGACTTCTTGCTGGTGGGGTGAGGAGCAGAAAAAGCCTTGACCCCACGCAAGTGCTGCTCAGCAGTAACAAAACATCCCTGTGTTATCAACCCTGTGTTAAGCACAAATCCAAAACACAGCCCTTATTAACTACTACAAAGAAAATTAACTGGACCCCAGCTAAAATTAGCACATTTTTTTAGCTTTCTTTGAAGCATTTACACAAGAGCTAATAAGACATTCTTTAAAATATGACATTTAAATGGCTTGCCTAGGAAAATCAACCCTAAAAAGAAATTGCTCTGAAATATTATTTTTCTTGGAAATTACAGAGCTAAGGGACTGTAATGGCCATGCTGTTCCTCACTTTTTATTGCCTATTATGCCACTTACAATGTTCCTAACAGGGTACCTTTATTGTTCCAGAGCATAAACTCTGCCTGGGGAGCAGTTTCACACAACAATGGTCATTTTTAAATATCTGTGTCCTAAAAGCCTGACCTAAGCCCGCCAAGGTCCCACTGATTTCTGAGAGCATCAAGACAAAGCTGGGCTGGCCATAGGGTGTCACCACCGACCTGGTTTTGAGCAGCCACACTAATTGCTCTGACCAGCAAAGCAACTGGATTAAAGATAAATACAACCCTACAGTGCCTAAACACTACACAATTTGTCTTCCCCTAACCAAAATATGTAATTCAGGTAGAAAACCAACCAGTATCACAATTTCATATGGTGGCTCAGAGGAGCTGGAAAGCCTGGCTGTGGTTTCTGTTCACATTATGCAGACCCAGGCCAGTGGGCTGTACACACAGTGACAAACCACCTGCCTAGATTCAAGGCTTTAGAGGGTTTGAGACAAGGTCTGTACCTTCCATCAGCTGCTTTCTCAGCCAGGCAGGAGCCAGGGCGTATCGTGGCTAATTGAGCAGAGCTTTGCAAAGAAATCAGCCACAGATACTCTGGCATCTGCCATGCTCGGTCCTGAAACATCTGTGCCTGTGAGGGTGTTTGCTCCTCTCTGCACTGGATGTGCTCCCAGGGGCTCATCCCAGCTTGGCTAGTGGAGCTCATGCCAGCACCACACTGGATGCACAGGGGCCCTTAGGGAGAGCAGAACTGCTTTCCTTCAGATGTGCTGACTCAAACTTTAGCCTTCTGTGCCTCTCTGTTATTTAGCAGGGAGGTTTTCTTTGCTTTTTTTTTCCCTATTAATCTTTAAAGTTAACCAAGTGATTGTCCACATCAGGAACCGATGATGAGGGGCCCAGCAGGCTTCCTGCTGTGCTCATTGCTGCTGGTGGCCCCCCATTGCACAGAGGTGGCTGCCCAGGATGACGAGCCTGACCCCAAAATGCCATGTGCCAAGTGGATGGGAGGAGCACCTGGCTACCCTGGCCACAACGGGCTCCCTGGCCGGGATGGGAAAGACGGAAAGGACGGACTAAAGGGAGAAAAAGGAGATCCAGGTTGGTGAGAGACAGGGAGTATGTTGATGAACGGGCAGCCCTAGCCCCAGCCCCAACAGGTTTTACATCCGCTGGGTTCATGCCTGATCTTTGTCCAGATGACTTTTGAGTATCTCCTGGGATGGAGATTCCATAAGCCAAGTCAAAGAGTTTGGTGTGGTGGTTGTTTTCCCAATTAATGATGTTTTTCCAGACATGCTGGTCTCAGCAGTTCTCCATAGCTGGAGGGGATGGCTGGGGGGGGTGAGCAGACTTTCCACTGGCTCAGCTGTGTGGGGCTGTTGAGGTCACTGAGCCATTCCTCACTCTGTGCTGTCAAGCAGATCCTCACACCACAGCCCCCTGTGCCTTTTGGGATGGTGGGTAGCAGCTGCCAACAGCGTGAACACAACTCCCAGTCCCCACTCTGTCCCACAGGTTTACCAGGCGCCAGAGGCTTTCCAGGCTCAGCGGGAAGCCCAGGCATGGCAGGCCCTCCTGGAGCTCCTGGATTCATGGGGCAGAAAGGGGAGAAGGGTGACGCTGCCTTTGTCCACCGCTCCGCCTTCAGCGTAGGGCTGACGGAGCGACCCCCGGCCCCCAACATCCCCATCCGCTTCAGCAAGATCTTCTACAACGAGCAGGGCCACTACGACACCAGCACCGGCAAGTTCCTCTGCAGCGTCGCCGGCACCTACTACTTCGCCTACCACCTGACGGTGTACCTGGCAGATGCCAAGGTCAGCCTCTACAAGAAGGGCAAAGCCGTGATCTTCACCTACGACCAGTTCCAGAACAACAACGTTGACCAAGCGAGCGGCTCCGTCTTGCTGCACCTCAGCTCTGGGGATGAGGTCTGGCTTCAGGTGTACGGGGACGGGAACAACAACGGCATCTACGCTGACAACGTCAATGACTCCACTTTCATGGGCTTCCTCCTGTACCCAGACATGGAAGGCTATTAATGTAGTGGGTGCTGCACGGAGAAGGATGAGGTGGCTTAACCCCAGATGGTATCCTGGGGCACTGGCGCTATAGCTGTAGTGTATTTACCAGAAAATTGCCTTTTGCAGGGACAACGATTGCCAAGGGTGGACCCTACCTTGATGAGATTGTATGAATACCTACATGGCACCAAGAGCTCTGCTCTTGTTCTCCTTGTGGAAAGCTCAGCCCAAAGTCAAACACTATTCTGGCCATAAAGAAGGAAAAGTAACTCTCAACATGGTTTAATATTTTTTTTTTTTTTAAAGTGAGAAGAGAAAAATTGGTTAAATTTAAATATGACATTCTAAATTCCCCTTTTTTAAACCACCTACATCCATTTAAACCAATGGCAGACATTTTATCCAGCATTTTAAAGTTTGAGAAGGAGAAAACTATTCACAAAAGCAGAGTGCTCTCATTTTCATCTAGAACCAATGGCTCCATTTTTTCCCTTCATAACTCCCTGTCTTATCAGGCCTTTGACTTCCACCCATGGTTTGTTGTCTCCCTTCTTTAGCCCAGATCTTTGAATATATTCAGATTATCAACTTCCACTGATTTTGATCCTTTGATTTTCCTTTTATGTTTACCCCTGTCGTTTTATCTAATGCAGACAGCAGGCTGGTTTAGGGCAGGGATCTTCTCTTACGATTTATCTGAAAAGCCTTATGAACACCAGTGAGGCCACACAAGAGTGGCCCATTGACTGTGAGGCTTTGGGGGTCCCAAGGTGATCACAGACATGCTGGCCACATAGATCTACTCATCTGTCCCATCTACCCTCTGAATAGCTCCCAAGTGCACTCAGAAGTCAAGATCTAACAACCATGTCTCTACTTTTCCACACTCTAAGTGTGCCAAAACCAATGGTTTGCCCACCAGCTGCTCAGAACTCCAGGTGGTGGTGAAGCCTCCCATGAGGAGTGGGCTCCTGGGATGAACCCCCAGGACCTGCCCCAGCTCTGGGCAAGTTTATCTTAACAGCAGAAGAGTATTAAGGCTGGAATTAGAAGCAATCCCATCAAATTGCTCTCCTAGGAGCTTGCCTGACTCGTAGCTAAAAGAGGATTTGATGGTTTCTCAGATACATTCAAAGAAGAGTCCTACTACTAAGCTTCAGAACAAGCTAACGCAGATCAGAGTTAATGCATTATTACAAGCACAAAACAGCATTAAGGGCTTCACCTGTAATTACTTCCAACAGCAGCATTTTCCACACTTTAGTGAATTACACACTGCAAATAAAAACCAATAAAAACCTCTCAATGACAATGTTCCCTCATTTTGTGTGTGCCACTGGGAAGGACTTGAAGAAAGGGATACAATCCTGACTTCATCAAGCAGCCCAGGAAAATATATTGTTTTTCCAGCAAGGTGAGGGTACCCTGGGCTGGCACACATAGGGACACCCCCACTTTTGCCTTCCCAAGAAACATTCCACACTCTAACTTTCATCAAGGCTTCAGCATCTCACCGCCTTACACTGTATTGTCTCCTTTTTGGATAAGATGAGCTCTGGTTTCCAGACTGCTTCCCCAAACCCAGTTTGGCTGAATCCACCCTGAGTGGCCCTCCAGAGTGAGGACCTACACTAGCCCCAGAGGCTTCAGCACATTAGATTTAGCAAGGGTGAAACTGATACTCAGTCTGGTCATGCTGAATTCAAAGAGCTGGGAAAAACCCTGCTCGTGTTGTGGGAATTAATGGGAAGGGAACAAGGCAAGGGAAACTACCCCCCCCCCCTCCAAAAAAAGCCAAAACCAAAACAACCCGCCCCTCCCCCCAAAAAAAACCCCAACCAAAAATGCTAATCCATAAACAAAAGGAGATTTACAAATGCAGTATTTGCTGGATCAAATGGCATAAGAAGCTTAAATTGAAAGGAGCAAGTCAGAACTTTTACACTATTTTCAAACATTTTCAGATGGATCTTCAGAAGGCAGGGAAAATTGAAACAGCCAGAGTGCTAAGAGACATTTGGGATAAACACTAGGAGGCAATACTATTTTAAAGACTACTTCCCGAGAGAAAGCCAAAACAAATTTTTCCTTTCTTTGCTGCCATGCAGTGGGAGCAAATGTGCTTACAGCTTTATCCTGTACACCAGGACTCAGAGGCTCAGACCTTCGGAGGAGTTTTAAAGAAAGCCATTAATGCACTGCTGCTCCATGTACTGACTCTTCCCTTTCTCACAGCCATAAATGCTGATCCGCAGCTTCACCACGGTACTCTCTCCAGGCTGTGAGTGCAAAGGCCACCTTCCTCCCAGCTCCAACAGGGATGCTCCATGAGGTACCTGTGTGGCTCATGCACATTCCAGCCAGGCACCTCAAAACCCAGCACACAGTTCAGCCCCAGCTAGAGCAGCCCAGGCAGCAGGGTGTGAACATGACAAGCTGCATGGAAACAAGGGTCAAAGCCCTCCATTTAGGGGTCGGAAGTAGTTTATGAAGTCCTTCACCTCAAATCTCTGTAAGATTCTTTCTCAGAGGAGACATACACCTTCCTAGCAGGCACCGAATCCCAGTTTAAGTTTCCACCCACCCAGAAAACCACTTTGCACCTCAGGAGCAGCAATCAGCCCCTTCCTAGCTCCCCTCTAAGGGAAATGCTCCCAACAGAGGCTCACCCTATCAGCAAAGCAAGCACAGACACAGGGCAGGGCAGGCAGAGAAGGAACCCCTTCTCAGCAAACACATCTCTGCCCCTCTGCAGCCAGGCTCAGGGGCTGAAGCTGCCCTTAGTACCTCTGTTCCTGCCTCCTGAGGCTGCCCAGAGGTCTGCATGGGGGTCCCAACCAGCAAAACGTGCTGGCAAGCTTCAGGGGAGGCAGCTGAGCACGGCCAGCAATTATCCCACTGGGCTACAGGACCCTGGGCAGTCCTTTTAGCCCAGGCACCGCCAAATTCCTACCTGTGGGATATCAAACCTCCACCTGACAGCTCTGCCATGCCAGGGGCACATGGCCAGGCTGACCGTGGGCAGGGAGCTGCAGGCTTTGTGCTGCTTTTGGGGGAGAGCTGCAAATAGGGTTTGGGAAGGTAATGAGGTCCTGGAGGATAAGGTCAGGGGAGTTCCTAATGAATCCAGCCTTTTTCCATTACAGAGTTGGTGTGGTTTTGCTCTCCCTCCATGTTTCATAAACCTGTGGGAGGGGAAAACCTGGCCAACACAGGCACATCTCCAAGGCCTGGGCTGGCTCCCAAGGATCACGCAATTGTTTAAACACACAATTATCTTGTAACAAAAGAGCCAAGAATGACACTGACATGCTGAGAGGGCACACAATCACCTGCTCTCCAACAAATTTACATGTTTCAATTTGTGTTTTCTTAATCATTCCTGACAGTAGATGCCTAGTACAAAGTTATGTCTCACTATTTACTGCCTCTCTAGCTGTGGCAGGTTTAAATGGATGTTTTTCCCTTTAGAAGCTAATGCACTCTTAGAGGCAGAAAGCAAGAACACTCCTCAATGAAAGATTTAACTCACTGCACTAACACTTAGGGAGAAATAACATGGAAAGCTGGAGAGACTGGCCAATCTCATCCAGCAGGGAAACCATCTGTAAAAACATCCATAGCCCTTTCAAACACAATTATAGGCTGGTCCTAATTGTGCCTCAACCCCGTGTAATCACTTGTGCCAGTAATTAATTGGAATACAAATAGCAGCTGCACTAAACCGTGAAGTGCTACAAGAAAAAGATAAATTGCTTGCAAGACTTGTATTTGTGAAGCAAAAACTCACTAGAAGCTTTTCATCATGGAAGCAGGCGGAGGGATTTGGATAAAGTCCTACATTTAGCTAATCAGCCATTACACTTACATGCAGGAAATGCCATCAGATTTAAAGTCTACCCTTTGAAACACTCGGGAGAGAACTAATCCTGAGCATCCCCAGGCTGCTGTATGTTCCTCTGACTTTTGTACTAGCTGTAAGTACTTGATGAAAAGACTCGGTCTGCCATGGGACTCTAAATCATCAAACTACCCTCAGCACACCCTTAGGCTCACCCCAGGAGCCCAGCCCAGCACATCATCACTGCTCCTTGAGAACAGTTCTGTGACCTCCTCCCATGCAGGTGCAGGTCATTCCTCTCCAGTGAGCCCAGTGGGAAGGAAAGGTTTATTCCCAATGAAATAGAAGCTTTAAATATCAACATCTCTTTCTTCCTCTGTGGATTCCCACCCTCAAGGCAATCTGTGGGACCCTCCCTACATAAAGCAGGACAGGTTTATGGAGTGGCATCAGGGAGGGAGGCAGGGAGGAGACCTCACTTGAAGCCCCTCTCTAAAACTCCCTCCAGAGTCGAGCAGGAAAGGACAGGGGGGTATGAACGAAGATTATGTAAGACTTTTGTTCATAAATAAGAAAGCAGCATTCACCAAAAAGGTCCTGTTTGTGAATTTTAAAAGCTTTAAAAGACACGGCTTCTCTCTCCCTCTGCTCTGAACTCTCTGTAGTAGCTTGAGAAAAAGGTTGTAATTTGGTCAGGGTTCTCATCCTGCTCTTGGCGAAGAACAACTGGAGCAAATATAAAAGGCAAACTAAAGAAAAATAAATAAACCTGAAAGTAAAAGCACGGAAGCAAATCTTTGTGCTCAGTGCCCCCTGCTGCAAAGGACTGAGTTGCATTGTGCTAGTGCTTTCCAAAATATCCCTGATGTGACACTGGCATTCCAGCCCTGTCGCCAACAGGGACTTGCAGAGAACAGGGCTGCACTGTCATCTGCCCAGCATGTTCTCATGTGCTGAACAACTGCACATTGAGAGCAGGAAGATGCTTGCCAGCTTCCCAACACCCTGGGGAAGCAGGAAGGACTCCATTTATTCACCTAAATCAATTCCTTCTTTATCAAGAGAAATACCTTTCATATCAATTATTGAAATAAAATATTAAAAGGAAAACTTTTAATTCCCTGCAAGTTAACAAAAGAGAAAACCTTCAAGGAAAACCCACTACTCCCACACTAGGTCTGACTTTGCCTGTTCCTGCTCACACCAAGAGCACTGGAGCACTGGATACTCCATAACCTGGAAGCCAGCTCAGAAGAGGCACTACAGAAGTATTATACACAGATGACAGCCAGTTTCCTTTAGCATGGCAACTTCCTCTGCCTCACAATGACTGCATTATTTTCAGCTCTGAACAGATCACACATTCTTTTTTCCAAAGACTGTGCTGGGACAGTTTGTGGTTCCCTGCAAACAGAGCCTTGGCCTGGTGAGAGCATTGGAGGGAACACGCTGACATTTAAGTGTTTTGAAGTTATTCCTTTTCATCTGTGCTGCACCACTGGCTACACCCCTTCTACGGCCTTCCAGCACTCAGGCCCTCATCCTGCCAAGTCCCAGGCAGAAGGTCAGCTTTACAGACTGCCAGCTGTCCCACTGAAGTCACTGGGACAATTGATAAACCTATTCAGACTGGAGCCTTTCTTTGGATATTGAAATACCAAGCAGGACCCAGCAGCTTATAAAGTAATATACATCAGTCTAAATGTGTGCAGAACAGGCTTGTTCCCTCAGAAACATCTATTATGAGAAGTGTCAATCTCCACAGAAGGTACAGGAATCAAAGCTCAATAAATTAATTGACCAAGGCAGTCAAATGCCCTTTACATCAATTTTTATTAGACATTTCAACATCTTGTGATTATTTCCTGACAACAGGCTGATTGCCCACAGACTAATTAGACCAAAAGTCTTGACAAATGATAACAAAGAAACAATGTGAAGCTGAAGGGCATTTTGTTCTCATATAATACCATCCCAGAAGGGACCCACACAAATTACAGTTCCTGAGGAAAGTTTAACACACTGACAGCTCTCTTCAGAGAGATGAAGCTAAATATACACCCTCATTGTGGATGAGAGAACTTCTTACTCCAGACAGCTACAACATACATACCTTCAGTCTCATCCCAACTCTGAAGAACATTCCTTTCATTTCACTGCATCTAAGAGACCCACACAGGTATCAGACAGAAGTGTAAGCTTAGCTGTCAGGTTAGCAGCTGGGAGGTAACACCCAAGAACTGCCAAGTACTCACAGTAGCTGCAGCCAGAGCAGCACTGACTGCACACAAGGGAGTTCATGAGATTCCACAGCTTTCTCCACAAGGAATTCCACTGCATCCACCACACTACACTTGCCAGGTGCCAGCAGTACTATTTATGCTGCTGTTTAACATGAAACAGTTTCTGGAAAGTTTCACAAAAGGGTGTGTTAGCTATACCTACCTTGAATGGGTAGCTGTATCCCACCAGCATGGAAACTCCTCCTGGTCCCATCACCATTATTTGCCCCCTACCCAGTCCCATAAAGGTTCCACGTTTTCATCAAGCAAGATGACATTACAAAACTAGAACTACTCACCATTAGCACCTTCAAACCCACATTCACTAAGGCTCTGTATGTGTCTGAAAACAGAACATCACCCATACTGAAGGGCAACTGATCAAGATGGGTTTGTATGACAGAATATACTCCTGCTGCTGTGATCAAACAAAGGCCTAAAGTTTCTAACAACTTAAGGAAAGCAAATGAAAAACCACAAAGTGTGTACAAAACACAGAAAAGGAAGCATTCCAAAACCAAGATGACCATCTTAAGGACTCAGCAAAAGAAAGTGGCTAAAGAGCAGAGTTGCTTCTTAAATCTTACTTCAGAATTTGCTCCTGCTTAGAACACAGCCTCTATTTACAGGCACCAACTTTCAAAACCTATTTTGGAGAAAGCACAGTGCCAAAGCTAGAGACAGTCCAAACACACTTGCCACCACTCAAATTGTTTCACCTTTATTTCAATGAGAAAAGCAGGAAATGCCAAGCTTTAAGCAAAGCAAGCACTGAAAGGGAGAGGAGACGGCCTGAGCAAGGCTGTTCCTTCAGGGACACATCCCAACATCAGGCCCCAAGCAGAGTGAGTGTCAGAACAGTGACTTAATGTGTGCTACATGATGGAACACAGGCTGCTCAGAGATGCACAGGAGCACACTCCAACGACACCCAGATCCTACTGGGTTTATTGGGCTAACATTTTTAAACTCAGTGGTCAAAATAGATACTGTAAAATTTACGATTTCCTTTTTTAAAGCAAACCAAAGGGAAAAAAATGTGAAAGTACAAGACTAAAGAGCTACAGTGCAGGTGAAATTTAATTAGTGTCAAGTGTTTAAAGAAAGGTCACAGTATCATTTTTGTGACTAATTTATGGAATACAGATGGCATTTGAGATTAGATAGGATTACAGTCTTGACTCTGAAATAATATGCTAAAACTCACCTGTTCCTTTCATTCTGAGATTCACTTTGGTCAGTGAAGGGTGAAAATGCAGCATTTCTAAAAATGTTCTGAAAACTTGTGTCAAAAGAAGAACTAATATTTCAACAGCCTGACTCATAGACACTTTATCTCTCAGTACAAACAATTTACATAACCTGCTGCAGGAGAAAAGAATCCTAATATTATTTTAATTCTATAAAGTACAATTTTAAGATTTAGATTATATTTATAAATCCAAGCATTCCCATGGTCCAGGGTCAGAACATTTCTCTGCTTAAAATATCAAGGTGAAATTACTTTTTTTTTCTGTACTTCCTAAATTAAAAGTATTGATGGTAGCCATCTGTCCTGAAACAGAAGAAAACCCACACTCTTCTCAGCGTGACCAACACATGAGTTGGACTATTCATAACAAGCAATGGTCTTATCCCAAGATAATCCTTTACTGTGGGACAAACAAAACTTTTCTAGGCAGCAATGTGCCCTGCCAGGTATCTTTTATATACTATCCAAAAGTAACACTGCATTATTTAACACACACCAAAAAAAAAAAGGCATTCTCTAAGTGAGCTCAGAACACAGCAAGATCTACTTTCAAAGAATAACCCGGAGAGGCAGAGGTTTTTTTAGCATTTTATTCAATAAGCACATCACCAAATAAAATTTCCAGAGAAATCTATGCACAGCTTCCTAGAAATAACCACCTGGTTTCCATATTCCCCAAGCAGCTTATACATAGGTTTCCCCCCCACCTCTGTGATTTTCCCATTTTGATTACTTTAATAAATAGTGGACACCATAGGCGATCCTAGAGAAAAATCCACATCTCAGCACTGCATAGCTGGACAACCAAGTTCACTGGATGTCATCATCATCAAAGAGATCTTCAAAATCTAGTCAGAAAAATAAGATGGTAAAATTAACCTTAAAAGTTCCAACTTGCAGAAATGCACATACTCAAGTTCATTCTTTGGACTAAAGACAGAAATAAAGGTGAATTAAGTGAATGAGAGTTACTGCAATATCAATTACAAGAAACGTAACATCAGGGTGGGCAGAGACAGCAAAGGCAGGCAGACCCATGCACCTGTTCTGTCATGCACAAGTTAAAATGAACAACACAAGGTTTGCAATCAAACTCATGAAAGCAAAGCATAAAAGAAGAGGCTTTTATAAAGCCATTAAGTAGCCATTCCAGAGTGGATCAATCAGGATTCCCAGAGTCCAGAACTAAGCAAGGACTAGCTTTATGCATGCAGCAAGTCTCAGATGCAGACACTCCTGCAGAGTCCTGGCTTCACATCACAGAATCCAGACACATCTCTGAGTGCTGCACACGGACATTCTCAGGCGGGATTTGCTGTTGAAACCCCCTTCCTTAAAAAATATTTCATTGCTTTGAAGGTGCTATTAACATTTTTGTCTTAGAACTCATTTCAGACTAGTGAAAAGTGGTTGGCTACTCACAGTCACCTTTGGGAAGTGCTCTTAACTACACAACTTTGTCTCTTCCTTGTATATCGTGCACGAACTAACAACTGAATACAAGCCTTTATTCTTATGGGAGGAAGAAGTGCCATCCAATAAAGTGAGGATTAATCCTCATTTAGAAGCGTCCTAAAATACCAATGGTCTGTAATACCATGATGGTAGAACTTTATGGTAGAACCCACGCCTGAATATGAGAGATAGGTCCCTCACAATTCTTGAGAGTATAACTGAAAATTCCTTTTACTCCTGTATTCCAAGTGTTGAGAGACAAGAGAAACCTACTTTATCCTGGAATTAATACCACTCTATGATTATTAACACCACCACAACAACCAGATTTAATAATGTATCTGAAACTCAATGTTGGAATGGCTAAACATATTTCTGGAGAAGCATAAAAAACCCCTCAATAACCACGTGCAAAGTGTTCTATATTCTACCCCTAGGTGGCCTGATACGTAGCTCTTCCCTCTCAAAGCAGCTGTATATAGTTATACATAGGCTGAGAGAACTGGGATTGCTCAGCTTGGAGAAGAGAAGGTTTCAGGGTGACCTAACTGGAGCCCACAGGAAAGATGGGGAGAGTATTCACCAGGGCTTGGAGTGACAGACACGGGGGGAACTGACAGAGAATAGGTTCAGATTAGGTATTACAAATAAATCCTTCCCTGTGAGGGTGGGCAGGCCCTGGCACAGGGTGCCAGAGAGGCTGTGGCTGCCCCATCCCTGGGAGTGTCCAAGGCCAGGATGGACAGGGCTTGGAGCAGCCTGGGACAGTGGAAGGTGTCCCTGCCCATGGCAGGGGGGTGGAACAAGATAATCTTTAAGGTCCCTTCCAAGCCAAACCATTCTGTAATTCCGTATGCATACAGCTGACTTTCAAACACAGAAACTGCATGAAAAGGAGCCTTTTATTTTGCTTTCGATGCATATGCACACATACCTCAGGATATTAATGAACCCACCATAGGCTAGCAACGCTCAGCTTTTAAAGTCCATTCCACGGTTTTATATGCATTTGCACCGTTTGCTATGCGAACAGATGAAGGTATTCTTCCTTGAAGTGATTAACATAAAGCTTCCAAGGGATGAAAACCACGCCTTTTACCCCTCCTGCCTGCATTATTTAACACAAAAGCGCCCTTATACTGCTCACCAGAGATGCTGTTAGCAAGTTTAGCGACTACCAGGCACCAAGGGGATGAGATTAGCGGGAAGCCAGGCGACATCTATCGCGATAGACCTCACCCCCCCACACCCCCCATCCCGCCGGCGCTCCTTACCATTGAAGAAATCGGCGTGCACCGCCTTCTCGTTGGCGGCCAGGTCCATGAGCAGCCCCGTGCTTCCCCCTGCCTGGGAGAGCAGCCGCTGAGCGCCAGGGCAGGGCAGCGCCCGCCCGGCCCGCTCTCCCCTCCCCTCCGCTCCGCTCCCCTCACCTCGTCCAGGTCCACGTACGGCCCCGCGCCCTCAGGGAACATCTCGTCCACCGCCGGCTTCATGGCGGGACCCGCGCCGCGTCACTTCCGCCCGCCTGCCCCCTGCGCGGGGCGCGACATGGCGGGCGGGGCGAGCGGGAGGGGCGGGGCGAGCGGGAGGGGCGGGGCGAGCGGGAGGGGCGGGGCGAGCGGGAGGGGCG
>JAWWEW010000012.1:24102392-24121353 GCA_035583185.1 Anabacerthia variegaticeps | reverse complement strand
CCAGTGAGCTGGCCGAGGGCAGCCCAGAGTGTGACCAGTACTGGGCTGAGACATCGTCCAGGCGGCAGAAACGGCGGGGCGAGCGGGAGGGGCGGGGCGGGTTGTGGCACCGTAAGGGGAGCTATGGCAGCCGTGAGGGGAGCCATGGCATCGTGAGGGGGGCGATGGCACCGTGAGACGAGTGATGGCAGCCGTGACGGGAGATACAGCACTGTGAGGGGGGCCATGGCACCGTGAGGGGCGGGGAAGGCGATGGCCGCGGCCGGGCCGCCCCGAGGGCCGGTAGCGCCATGGCGGCCGCGGTGCTGTCATCGCTGCCCTCAGGGCGGGCCCGGGCTGGGCCTGAGACACCGCCCTGCGGAGGGCGCGGGGGGGACTTCTGACCCCGACACGGGGGTGACTGCGGTAAGGAACTCCTGTAAACAGGGTGAAATCACCTCTGTTCGCACACAGGGTTAAATAACTCCTGCACACAGAGTGAAATCACTTCTATTAGCAAACAGCTTAAATAACTCCTTTACACACGCAGGGTTAATGACTCCTGCACATACACAGGATTAAATAACTCCTTTACACACACAGGGTTAAATAACTGATAAAGCCATTTATGGATTAAAATATATGAATTACTCATCCATTTAGATACTTTATATAAGAAAGCCTTTTCTATATTAGAATTTATGAATTCTATATTAGCATTTATGAATTTATTAATATTTTTCTATATAAGAATTTATGAACATAATGTCTGCAAAGGTGCTTTTGGTCATGTAAGTTAGAGGAAAAAGGATATATATATATTACCAACTCTATAGAATCTTTGGAACCAATCAGAATGTAGCAAAAAAGAGAAAAAGAGGATGCCTTGCCAGATGGAATTGTCTAAGTAGAGAAATAGTGGAAAACAAGTGAACAGGGCATGCGTTGAGACATAAGGTCAAAAGTTTACAGCAATGAAGACTACTTTGTGAGACCACCGAAGTGAGGAAGAAATAGAAAAGACCACCAGAGTTCTTTTCTGTGCATTCTCCAACAGAAGGACTGATGTAATCAGAAGTGTAAAATGATGCAAAGAAAAGAGGCTGTCTATTCATAGTTTCCTGTTTATTAAAGTGTATAAATATGTAAGTTTTGTTCTGGAAAGCGAGCAAGTTTAGCCAAACTATTCACCTCGTTCCCGGTACCATGAATAACAAATACCTTCTACTCAAAGATGCAAACAAGTCTCTGAGTGGTTTTTATTAGCCAAGGTTTTCTGGCATCATAACTCCTTAGGCACACAGGGTTAAATAACTCCTTTACACACGCACAGTTAAATAACTCCTGTATGCACACAGGGGTTTCCTGAGTCAAAGCTGTCAGTGTCACATATGAAATAAAAAGGTCCCAAAGCCGTGCAGTGGGAGGGAGGAGTTTATTGTTTTCACAATAAAGCATAAATTGTAAAAAAATAGGCTAAGGCAATGAGATGCTGTGCGTGAGTGCAGTGAGTATCACTAAGTGTCTGAGGGCAGCTCAGGTGTGTTCACTGGCAGCCAGGTATTCCCCCAAACACCCTGGCACCCATAAATTGTGCAAAGGAGACAAATTTAAAGCACAAAACACTATGCATGACTGTGGTATCCCAAAGCAGCTGAGGGCAGCCCAGGTGTGTTCACTGGCAGGTGTTCAACTCATTGGTACCCTTAGGTCATAAAAAGGAAACTAATTTAAAGCATGAGATGCTGCGTGTGAGTGCAGTGAGCATCACTGAGCAGCTGAGGGCAGCTCAGGTGTGTTCACTGGCAGCCAGGTATTCCCCCAAACACACCAGCACTGGCTCCAGTGAAGCTGAGAAAGGCACTCAGTGCTCGTGGTCAGGCACGTGGTAGCCGAGGTGGCTCCCAAAAGGGAACTGGGCAAAGAAGGTTCTGGCCATTTCATTGATCCTGTTGTAGGCTCCCAAGGTGCGGAAATATTCCACGTAGGACCAGAAATCATTGGATGAGAAGGGCCAGTACGGCAAGGCTACAGTTGTCTGGTACATATCTAAAAAAACCCAACCAAAATAAAAAGTTACAGATTACTATAATACCCTTGTTGAAAGCTCAGGCCTGGGAGCCAACATGGTTTAGGGTTGTGGGATCCCTAAGGGGGCTCATGGGCTCCTCTGGCCAGAGAGAGCCTTTGATCCCTCTCCATGTCTCACTCTGCAGATGATGGAGTCAGTGTTCCCTGCTCTGGATTCACCAGGAGTGACAGAGTGGGACAAGATGGAGAACAGGAATGAAGGCTCACCATTCACATTTAGGGCAATTCAAGACTTCATTGGGCTGATTTAATTTTTAGAAGGCTGCTGGTTATTTCAAGGCAAATAGCCATTGTAATTGAAAGCCATTTTCCCTCATTCCACACAATTCGCTTTGCGCAATATAAAAATACAAGGAATAAGGCACTATTCTCTATATCCTGTCCCTGCAGCTGCCTGCTCTGCCCACAGAGCTCCCCAGGACTGGGGCTGTATTCCCTGGCATTGCCTGGACTGCTGTGCCTCTTCTCAGAGAGCCGTAGCAAATGGGCTAAGGGAAGGGAAAGGAAAGGCTTGGCCACTTGGGAGACAGCTGCTGCATTTGTGCCTGCTCCAGCAATATCAGAAAATGCAATATATTCAACTGGAATGGTTTCAAATTCAGCAGGAAAACAAAACCAGTTCTGAAAATGCAGAAGCTGACTGCCCTTGGGCCCAAATCTGGGCAAACACAGGAGCATACATAAAATGTAAACACTAGCTGAGACCACATAGTTACAAATGCCTTTCTGTGCAGTGAAGCTAAACCCAGTATTATGTTTTGATTTAATGCCCATTTAAATAAATGTGAGCCATTCTACTCAGCTTGGAACCAGGGTCTTTAGTCGGAATTAAGAGCCTTCAACAATCCTGTTGTCAGAGCTTAATTTTATGGAGTAAAGTTTGCAGTGCACAGGCCCAGATGGCACATAACAAAGCAAATGATCCAGCCAAATGCTGTCTGCAGAGGAGAACTCACTGTTTATACCAGCTGACCTTAGATTCACTTTGCAGGCTGCTGCTTGGCCCAGTGTGACAGAAAACCATAATTGCTGGTGATGAGAGCAACAGGACACTGCCTGAACAGGGTTCTGTTTTCACATCGAGAGTCTCTGCTGACTGTCTTAGAAGTTGCCACAGAAGTATTTGCTTTGCACAAACACAGGTGATACATTTAAAATATTTTAGAGCCATGAAGAAATAGATTGGAGCATAGGGACAAAGGTTTGAATTATAAGTAATCATATTAGACCTTATTCTGCATTTCTGCATCTGTGCTAATACTCATTGTGTATTTGTGTCTATGCACTGGAGATGCTCCTGGCTGTCCTGCTGGTTGAGATGTGCACCAGCAATAGCAGTACCTGATTACTGCGGATATTTCTTTGCAATTTTGTTTTCAGACAGAATTCTGCCTGAAAATCCAAAGAGAGGTTAACTGATGGAATCATCAGCAAGCCAGTGTACATATCATTATGATGTTGGGATTTTTTTTTTTAATCAAAGGCAAACACTAATCCAATGGACTAATCACACAAAGTGACACAAACCACAGGGTAGCTGTGCTAAGGGACTTACTCCAACATTTCTGTAATTGGATTTGTGGTAATTTGTAAATTTTAAGCTTTTTGTCGTGGAGGTCAGTATCTCTTGCCAATACCCAGACACACATACAGTATTACTACTCAGGACAGACAATTCTCAGATATCTTATATGTTTTTAAGTCTGGTGCTTTCCAGTTACAATTGTATACAACAGAATTAGTGACTTGACCATAATCCCTTTTTATTTTTAGACTGAGTATATTATCTCAGTTATTAGACACTAATGTCAGTTTTAAATACATTTTAAAAAGATTTCTAAATGTTCACTCTTCTCCACCATAACTAGATGAAAACACTTCCACAGCCCATTGAGGTTAGTAAGCATTCCTGCCAAAGTCACTGCTGGGCATCAGGTCTGGGAGCTACAAATGACTCTCCTAGTTATTAGTTATACAAAGGAAATAAAAACACAGTAGTAATTACCATCTTCATCCTGGATGGATTGGGCATCTGTGAATAAAGAAAAAACACATTAGGACCAGCTTGTGCACAGAATAACTTTCTGCTAATAAAAGGTGTCCCGTGCAGGCAGAAGCTGACGAGTTCTTTAATGCCCATGGAGGACCCTCTGCATAGCTAAAAGATTTTTGTTTCCTGAACAGTAGAATAAGGAATTCCCTATTTGCAGTCACTCAGTGCTACAAACCAAATACTCATAACTAACAGCCAGAACACTTGTGATTAATACACGAGTGATACCTGATACTAAATAGAGGATGCTGTACTCAATATTTCTGGCTGCTTGAAAAAATAAACAAGAATAAATTCAGCAGTAATCTTACCTGTTAGAATGCTCATCAGCATACAGAAGGAAAATAAGCCAGTAAATGCCATCTTTTCTGCAAGATAATGCTTGTGTTTCTGAAAAGTAATCTGTACAATTGAGGATTATTACAAGAGATTAATAATTATGCAAAGTCTATTTTCTTTTACTAGAAGAATACATTCCAAAACAGATTCTAATTATCAATTTAGGCATAACAAGATCCAATTACATTTCCTTACAGCTTCTGAACTGCAACACAGTATTAAAAGACTGACAGTCCTGAAGTGTGCACTAATATTTTGCTTTTAGGTGGCATAAATCCAAGAGGCTCCTCTGAACTGACATTAAATTGTCTTTAGAAATGTTTTATTTTGTGGCTAACTTAATTTCACTTTAGAAATTACCTCTCTCTCTCTCCTTTTCCTCGTGCAGTAGTAAAGATCTGTAGCTCTGAGTCAGCTGGAAAATTCCAAATGGATTTCTCTTGCTGTAAAATAGCAGTGCTCTGTAAGGAAGGGTGGGGGGAAAACGTCACTGATTTTCTACACCAATCTGATTTTGTTGCCTTCCAGTATTTTAACTGCTCACATTTGCATTATATTTCAGGACTGTCTACAGAAGAGACAGTGGACAGTTTGTGCAAGGAAATCAGAATCAACTTGGCAATAATGCTTTTGTTTGAAGACAGAAGAAGAAAATCCAGAAGAAAATTCAGTGTTTACAACCATTGCTGCCTCCCGATTTTCTTTCTTTCTGCCCCTTTATAAAAATAGATAAGATTTTCAAAAATCTCATCTGCGCAAATTGCTAAAAGGATACGGAGTTCCCTCTCCAGCTGAGTCGCAGACGCCACAAATGCTTGACACTGCTTTGTGTTCTTACTTGGGATCCTTAAATTCTGGACCTTAAAGTGTACACAGGCACAAAGTGCCCACTAAAGTCACTTGGGTTACGCTCAGTAAAGCAGGAGGTCCCCTGTGACCTCAGCCATGCTGAAGGTGTAGGTGCCTTCAGAGGGTTGATACGGTGCATTGAAAAGCATTTTCACATTAAACTGATTTCCTGGGAAGATTCCTCTGCCAGCACCAAGCAGGTGCTTTGGGCTCCAGCCTGTGCAGGTTGCTGAATGGATCCAACATTTTGAGAAGCCTGGAGGGGGGACAGTTTGGAGAACACTCAGTTGACATAGACAACTCGATTGATTTTCTTTTATCACAGAACTCCTGATGGCAGCAGGCATGGTCAGGGACTAAGGTGTAGCAGAAAGTGTCCTGCAGCTCATGGGGAAATGTGGGCATTTTCAGGCTCCTCGAAGACATGGCTGTTCAGGTCATCTGGCCAAACCAAGCAGCAATTTCCAGATGGCTCCTCTCTTGAGAGGAGCTATGGAAATGCTAGTGCAGAGGTCACTGTGCATGTTCCTGCTGTGAGAGCTGATCTTATGGTTGCTGATCTGAGCTGCACCCTCTCACTGGGCATCTTCAGTTGCCTTTATGGTCTGCAAAATCATTGCTCTGTCTCAGTTCTGGACACTTGCATTTCCCAGCTCTGTGTGTGTGCCCTGACATTGGTGCCTTTGCTCTACCATATCCACCCATCTGCCACAGGAGTACAGGGAAAGTCTATGTACTCACAAAGTCCTAAGGTGGAGAGACCGAGGTGAGCGGCCTTGCAGGAGGCCCCAGCTTTCCTGGAGTTTACTCCTATCTACACACAGAGGTAGAGATTCTGCCAAGAATTAATTCAAGATGTTCCAAGCAAGGGGAAAAAAGGGTGCTTTGTAGTACACTAGGCTGTGCCAACTCTTGTGGAGGCTGAAAAGAAAAATATTATGAAAGCAGAATCTGTTCCATCTCTGAAAGGCTTTAATCCTCTTGCTTGATATTTCCTAGGCCTGTAGGAAGGGTCCCTACATCAGCCAAATTCTGCCAGGACCTCTGCCCCACTCGCCTGGGTTGTGGCACTTCCCTGGCTTGGTGGAGTTCTGTGGTCCAGATGTGTCCCCAGGTCCACTCACCAGCACTGCCTGCAGAGCCAAATGTTCCCTTTCACTGCCTGGTCTGTATGTCCTGTTCAAATAAACAATCAGAAGCACTGAGGTGTGCTAATACACACACAATAATTATCAGCTGTAATTGAATAATTACCACAAAGCTACTTCTGTGCACATCCATCAGTAGCTTTTTGTTTTGGCAGTTGAGAAGGCAGGTGTAGTTCCACGTGGGAGGTGAGAGAACATGTTTTGGATGGTAACAAAGGAGAATAATGATTGTTTCTGATGTATCTACATCCTGCAGCTTTCCCCTCCAGATATTAAGAGTGCTGTAGGAGGTTGAGAAAATCCTAGAAATTATCAGATTCAGGGGCACTCTGGTCACAACATGGTTTGCTACAACACTGGATTATCTTGGCAAGATTCATGTCACTATTGAGGTTCACACTGACATACACATTTACACCTCCTTATTCTGTCTTTTGAAGCTTGGAGTTACCCCTTACAGAACTAGGAGGATCACCTACCTGACATTGAGTGACAGTCTTCCAACAATTACATGCTTACAATTTAATTCAGATCAAAGTTTTCCACTCGCTAGTGCATATATTGGAGACGGAAATGAATTCACAGGGTTTCCATGCTAAATTAGGTCTAGGAAATGATAAAAAGAGCACGAGAATTAGCATTGAGAACAGTTACATCAGAGGGTACACCCTCGTGCTGTACATGACTACTTTTCCCAGCTGGGTCTGTTTTAGACACAACATTGGACTACAGAAGAGCTGATGAGTTCTCATTGCAGGCCCGTGCCTGGTGGGTTCAGTGTGCCAAAGAGAGCACCGTGTTTCCTGGGGCCAACCAGAGAGCACACCATCCAGTGACTGGCAGCATTTGTAACATGCTGGTGTGGATCAGTCAGCAGAGCCCTCTGCTAATAGTTGGTGCCCTGCAGGCTCCTTCACTGCTGAGCCGTACCTGGAGATGCCATTGTGTCCACAAACACAGCTCTGGCTCAGCAGCACTGACTTTTCAGGAGATACTATAGCACTTAAGAGGGCAGCTGCTGTAATAGTCCAGTGTTTTAATTCGTATTAATTTTGGAAAGAAATTCTCTGTTCTACTTCCTTTCACAAGGGCTCATTAGTTCAAAACACCATTACTTGTGCTGACAGCAAGTTCTTCAGGTACCATACTCTAATGTGTGCATGATTTTTTTTAGATGAGGGCTAATAAAAGCTTTGCTACCTGATAGAAAGGGCTGATGGTTTATCATACCCAACCATCTCAGGAGGATCCAATCAATATGTACTTTTTGTAGATGGCTCTCAAAGCCAGAAAATCCTACACAGAGCTGTGTCAGAGACGTAAATCAATGAGAGCACAGAGGATATTCCCTTGGGAATAAGGGAATGCAGTTTGGGCAGCACAGTTGTTCGTGTGACTCGATGGGGAACAGTCCTGGAGCTGCCAGCCCTTCGAGCCTGCCTTCAGGTGAGCCCTTGCTAATGGGCTGTTTTACCCAGAGCCAACCCCTGGGGAGAAATTCGGCTTTCCTTATTGATTAACTAGAAACAAATATAAAGGAATGCATAAAAGCAAGCTTATGGATGCCTTTGTTTTCTCAATAGCTGTATTAAACTGGTATTACACACGCACACAAATCTATAATGCTCCAGGCACTGAAACAAACCCTGTACATTGCTTAAAAAAAAAAATCAGAATCTTTCCTATTTAATCAATAGGCAAAAGCACAAGCATGCAGAGCTCCATAAGAACTTATTTAAAAACTAAATAGGACTTAACAGCTGCATCTGAAGTGCTTTGCCCTTGGGCTGAGCAGACAAAACATTCTCTGTAGGGCTGCAACACTTTTGTACATCAGAAACAACCAATGACACTGATATATAGACCAACACTAGGAACACAAATGTTTGATTGCTTTTTCCAGCAATTTGGTTCAAATAATGCAGGTCGAAAGGAGGTTCCTGTGACTATACGATTTGCTCAGATGGGGTGAATTGCCCTAGATCTCTCGGGCATTTATGGCTTCATTTTCTTTCCTTTGAGCTCTGCTTCACTTTTCATGAATATAGAAGCTCCAAAAATTTTTGATGATGCTGCATTGCCCAGGATAGCAAAGCTCAGGGCAGGCAAGGAGAATTCAGGCAAGGACCTCACACTACCAAGTAGCTGAATAACCAAGTGGCCAATAAAAGTAAATGCAAACTTAACTACCTGTGTAAATACATCTAACTTTAAAGGCACTTGGAATCTGCCAATTCCCACTCAGAAACTAGACTTGGAGCTATAAAAGATAGTTCTGACCAAGCAGCATTGCACTTTTGCTCTGTGTCTTAATTCTTCTGCTGGGCCAGGTGAGTTCCCAGGCTGACCCCCCCGTGGTGGTTGTTGTTGTTGTTACAACATCTATTTCCAGTTTTTGTAAACAGACAGCTTTCCTGCCAGCAACTGGCTGGATCATCGTGATTATAGTGGTCCCTGGAAGCAATTAAAAGAAGACACAGCAGATGGATTTGGATAGTTACAAAACAATTAACAGAATAACTGTAATGTGATTATAGAGATAGCCCAGTTCAAATGAACCACTTGCAGATGTACTAGAGCTAACGGTGAAGGTCAGGTTTGCAACCCAGAGTTAAGAAGCAGCTCCACACTTAAATAAATCACACTTAAGAGCCAACAAGAAAGTGCATCTGTTCACAATTATTCCAACTTACCATTTTAACTTCTCTGTGAAGAAAGGTTATGTTTGTAGATGCAAATGAGCTTCCAGGGGTTCCCAGGTAGCAGGCAGTGCTGTATTGAGCAGCAGGTAGTGAAAGCACGGGAAGGAAGCAGCTCCAGCAGCAGCAGGACTAGTGCAGCTTGTCTACCAAGGAGGTATCCCTGCCAACTATCCCAGCGCCTCTCCCAGTCACAGCCTGGCATCCTCAGCTCCTGCAAGGGGCTCTCAGCTCTGCCCCGCTGTCCCTTTCCCTCCCAGCTCCAAGCACCAGGTTTGGCTTTCCCAAGGGTCCACATAAGGCTGCTGGAACACAGGAGGCTGGTGACCCTGCAAGCAGCTGCTCCTGAGCAAGCAAAGAACACCTGCAGGCTGACTTGTCCCCTCCAGTCACCACTGATGCCAACACATTTTCTCCACTGTCCATCTGCAACTTTTCATAGGACTGACAGGAGCCTCACATCCAGGCTGCCACCAAAGTGGGTCAGGATTTGCTAATATTTCAAACTATTTTTGCTGTAGGCAAAATAGAGTATTAGATCCAACAAGTCCACTTGCTTTCCTACATCTTGTTTCCTCAGGAGACAGAGCTGGCAAAGGTACTACAGAAGGTGCATGGCAGTGAGAAGCATTTGTGTCCAAACTATTCTGCTGCAGGGAGAATGAGAGGCAGCAGCACCTCTATTCAAGCAGCAGAGCATCCAGAACTTGTCCTCTCCCTTCCTGCACCCACATTAGGCCTAAGCTTCTCCAAGGCACCTTTTTGGATAAATTGATCAGTTCTTTGCTTTAGCTTTACTCAGCCATTCAGCACAGCCACAGACAACTGAACTCCACAGGGAATCCAACAAACTGATCAGGGAGGACAGGCTGTTTTCACAGCTCTCAAGAGAGGATATATTTTTCCCATTGCCATTATGGTTAGATGTATCATGGCAATAACCTGCACCATTTTGAAATATACTCACAACAAATTACTTTTCAGATTGACTGAATGCTCAAGCTACTCTTAAGCTATTAAGCCATCAGCATCTGTTTATTGTTTTCATTTTGCAGAGAGGTTTCTTTAAATAAAAGTGCATTAAATGTTTTGTTACCAAAGTTAAAACTTTAGTAGGATGAACAGAAGCTTCATTACACCCATGGTCTCTTCTTCCCTTTGATTCATATGCCAAGGCTACTTCAATATCACCAGCTATACCTGTCCACGAGCAGCTCTGCCCTAAGGACAATAGAATTGATTAAAGGAGATTGATGAAGGGATGAGCTTGATTACAAAAAATCCATCATGGAAATGTGAGCAAGTTGCTAGTATATTTGATAGCAGCAATCAATGACACCTGTCGGGGCAGTATTATTGTAGCAGTTGCCAGACCAAAAGCCACATATGAAAGGAGCAAGTGCTGCACAGTGCCTGCCATGCTGGCAATGACTTGGCTGCCCAGAAGCAGGACATTAGCCTATCCAGCTGTCAAGAGATTGTTTCAGCTGCAAATGGGTATGTCTACATTTGAAAGAGACTTCTGCCAAGAAGGCAGCTTCAATATATTGATCTGGGTGGTGTGACTGAGGAGTGCAGTTACCCTGTGTACTTGCTGCTGGAGATGCTGCTCAGCACTACAGGCAGCACCTACATCTTACCTCCCCTCAGCCTTGCAGCATTTTGGTGACACAAGCTCAACTTGTCAAAGTTTAACAAGTGCACTGATGCACCAGGAGGAACAGCTGAGGAGCAGGAAGGATTTGGGAACACTCTGGTCTCCAGGATCCCATGTTCCCTCAAGGTTAGCAGACCCAAGAAAGGTCACACACCTGTCAGAAAAAGAATCATCCTATTTCATCATCTTACAAAATTTTGTTGTTTTAAAGACTGGGAGAGTGAGGCCTGTCAGTTACACCATCCCAAAACTCAGCAGCAGTTCCCTTCTGTCACAGCTTTTCTGGGTAACAGTGATCAGTGCTAATACTGAGGTGGAGAATAATCCCTGCACAGCTCTAGGAGCTTATAAGTTATAGTTGCTCAGGTTACTGCCTTTACATTGGAGACAGAGCTTATCCTTACAGCTTACCTATTTACAGGCATTATTTGTTCTATTCAGGCTAGGGGCCTTACCAAGTTGTACAAGCTACTTTGCAGAGGGCATTTAAGGCACTAATTTGGACTGGTGTACTAAACTCTACTGTGGTCAAAAAAGACTGAACCTTGTACAAAGGGTGACCAGATAGAATAAATTAATCTTTAAAATAGTTTTGTTGACATTCAGGTTCCTTGGGACATAATTAAACACAGGGTAAGCAGCTCTTTCCAGCAGCATCCATTGCTATGTAGTCCATAACTTGATGATTGCACCCCATAGCCCATGTGTGACTCATGGCTCTGCAGTGGGTTTGCATCTGAACTCGACTGGCTGCTCAGACTATTACCTGGCTCAGCATGCAGTTCAGTGCCACTTTTGCCAGTATTGACTGGAGTTAAGCCCTGTGCATGGCCAGGGCAGTCCTGGCACAGACCTTGATCCCTTTCCTGGGGAGCCACACGAAGCCGGGGGCGATGCATCCTCTGCTGGGTAGGACCAGGACTGGGACTGGGACCAGCTAGGGATGCTCTGCGAGGCTCCGGCTCCCTCTGCCGTCCTCGGGTCCCACCCGGACACAAACTCTGCTCACACATGCACATGTTCAGGCTTTTCTCTCATTTAGCATTTTGCTGGTCAGGCTTGCAGCTTGAGTAAAATCAGGGGAAAACCGCAGCTGCATCAGGAGAACCACAAAAACCAGGACTAAAGCCACAAAGGGGATGACCCCATCTCAGCAGACTGCTTTTGTGATTGAAGGATATATCATAATTTCTTCCTATACAGAAAGAAACCAGGAGCACTTTATAGCTTTTGTGCAAATAATGTTCATCTTAACGGCAACAAGAGAGGAAAAAAACCACAACACTCCCAAGCCCCCTGTTCCCCCATTTAGGCTCCATCAGCTGCTCTAGGAAAGCAGCACCGAGTAGCAACTCACCCCAGTCTGCTGTGGATTACAAGCTCAAACATATAAGCAGGACACGCAGAGCAGGAACAAACATAACTCTAGCAAAAGTAGAGACTAGCAGTCCTCTAACAGGGACACCAGGATTTATAGCCCTGGGCTGAGCTTAATTGGCTCCCGGGACGATGGGCAGGGGTGTGGGTGGAGGTTCCAGGTGAAGCTGCTCAGGGCCTTTAGGGTATATTAATGCCTTCAGGGCCCCAGCAACATGTTTGTTAAAGAGGAAAGAAAAATACTACTGAAATTTTCCTGAAGGAGGTAATGGGTGAGTTAGGAGAAGAATGATAAGGGCAGTCCCTGACTGGCAAAAATCCACAGCAACTCTTACCAAACACAGATTCAGCTCCTGGTATTGCTAATGTGTTCCCATGTGATCTTAGAAAATGATAAAGGTACTTAGATGTTTATCAGTATATTTAATCTAAAATCACACTTGTATCTATCTTTAAACTCCTTAAAACATGCTGAACTTGAAATTCACCTTGACTTGTGGCTTGTAGTGTTGGTGGAAGCGTAGGACAGAAATAAAGACTAAACACACTCCCTGGGGACTGAATCAAGGTGATTTCTCATTGTGGCCCAGCCTTCTCTGCCTGTGATCCCCGCTGTGAGCTTTGCAAGGCAAATGTCTGTGAACTGCACTAGAAGGCAAAGGGTACAAAGTCCTGCAGCTGTGAGATATGTGGTGGCTTCTCTCACCCAGCTGGACAGCACTGGGGACAGTCTTAGAAACTGGCCAGGCACTGTCAGATGTTGTTGGGAGAAAAAGGCAGGAGTTTTTCCTTTAACTCTTGATTCTTGCCAATGCTTTGATTCTTCTGGTCTGGGCAAGGCATGGCATGGCAGTGCATCCCAAACCCCCCTTTCCACAGGCATTGTCTTATCCCTTTGTGTGCAAAGCAGCTGTTGCCCAAGAGCTCTGCCCTCCTTTTCCATCCATAAAGGGAGGGCCCTGATAAAGGTGACTCCTGTAGGAGCACATGCAAAGCACAGCAGTAGCGAATGGGACTCACTGGCAAAGGTATCAGCAAAAGCAGATGTAATATTAAAGTGAAAGTGTGACAAGCTTTGTTGGCTTACTACTGCTTACTAAAAGGTTAAAGGACACAGAGAAAAATTGGACTGAAACCTAAACTCAACCAGTCTGAAACTAAAATCAACCAAAAATTATCTACCTGGAGACTGGGGTTGGGAAAAGAGCAAGGATAAAAAGGAATAAGCAAGACCCTCCTGCTGAGTAACAAGGTTCAGCGAGAACCCCTTTGCCAAACTTGGCTCTGGACTTGACCAATGACTTAGGCCTAAAGGTTTTAAAAGATCAAGATCTTGATTTAAACAGTTTAACAAAAGTTTCATAGAGGATTTACTATAGCACAACAGTGACTCACTTCTAGGCATAGCTTACTTAGGAATCTGAAGCACTAAAGAGTCTAGCAGAGCAACATCCATCATCCATTTGCTCGAGGATACTCACACAGACCTAAAGGAGACCTGAAGGAGTATGTCACCTGCCTCCACACGTCCCTGTGCCCTCCCAGCAGCTCCTCGGTGGCCACCACCACCCAGCTGAGCCCAGCCTTGGCCTCACATGGGGCATGCACTGACACCCTTGTGCTCCCCTCAGCAGCACCCCGAAATGGGCATGGGAACAAGTGGTGATTACTATTTTTGCAGGCTGGCCATGCCCCCAAGACCCAGCAGAAAGAAGGTCTTTAGGGCCAAACAAAAAAGGGACCCACTTCTCACCATACTTCTTAATAAATGGGGCACCCGTCAGGAGATGCATCTGTTAGGTTTGTGTCCCGATTTCTAGCCCAAGGCTTGGGCTCCTCTGTAAACTGTGGGTTTCCCAGTGTTTGTACATCCTTGCCAGTGTCTCTGCTCCTTTCACCACTTCCAGCCTGGGGAAGGCTGCCCACTAGCAGGTGTTGCAAACATTAACCCACAAAATTCTCTTTTCCAGCATAACCAACCTGCTATGTTAGTTTGACTCCTGCTGAACAAGCTGCCAGAATACCCCCCACCCTTTACATAAAATGCTCATTGCTCAGCCTTCCTGTTGCTTAGTGTAGGGGCAAAGATCTTTGGTTTTCCTCTCCAGTCCCCAGTGTCCTTCCTCCCCTTATTATCGAAAACACACATATGGGAGATAACAGAGTCTCATCACCTTCCCACTGCCTGAGCCAGCACAATTTCTAATCCCTCTCAAACTGCCAGGGGAGCCAGAGCCTGACACGTGTAATCCACTCCTGACCTCTCCAAAACCCTGCAGACATGATTAACTATCCCCACCAGGCACACCTCCCTCCCCCAGCCCTCTGCTCGGTCAGAACAGCCAAAACTGCTCCACAGACAACTCCCGCTCCTGTCCCTTGGCCATCAGCTCGTAAATGTGAGCCCGCCCTCATGTCAGTGCTTTTTGCCTTTGCTTTGAGTCAGACCCACCTCTCTCCCTTTTTCTTGTTCTCACATGCTTCTTAATGCTTTTATCATCATGCTGATGATAAGATGCCCATTTTCATCTGCCTGAAACAGGAGGACCCAGCAATACAGACTATAAATCCTTCAACAATAAGCAGTTTTCGCTCTGTGTGTGTGTGTGTGTGTGTGTGTGTGAACTTGTTTGCATGATTTTTTTCTTCCCATCTGGAACAGGCACAGCTGTTATTTTTATATCAACTCTGAGGCAGCTAATATTTTAAATATCGCTTATTGAAAAAGAAAAGGCAGGTGCTGGTACATCAAACCTACGGAGGCTCATGGGGTTACATCTTACAGTTTACATACATCTTCATATGTAAACATTGGCCTCTTTGATACAGCACTGCCTTTTTTTCTGAAGCCCTCAGGATGCTGTAGAGATTTCAAGGGCTCAGCCTTTGAGGGGCTGCTCCAGCAGAGCACTTGGTGGGCTGGCTCACACACCTCGTGACAAAACACGTGCCCCCAGTGGGTGTGAGGATGGAGCTGGAATTAATTCAGGCTCCCAGTGCCCCTTTGAGGAACAGATTGCTGTGAGAGGTGTTTGACATGGGGAAATACCATTCAGTGGGAAATTCTGTTGATTTCTTTTTATTTTTTTTTTTGCTAGAGGCAAAGCGATTGCATGAATGCAGGCTTTGAATAAAGTAAAAACCTTGTTTAAAGCTTTAAAATAGAAATCATTTAAATGTGCTTCCCCTCATTCCCAATTCCTTGCCTCCTTCTCTTCATCCTTAACAAAAATTTAAAAAGAAATAACAAGGGTTGTTACAATGGAAATAAGCCAGATTTAATGCAAAACCCTTGACCACTCTTATATGTTCTGAAGCTTAAAAGTAAGCTAAGGTTTTGTCAACTTATCATCCTTTTCAGGCCCTGTGTTAGCATCACAAGGAATTTAGGAGATTATTTAAGGAAAATAAAGAGGAGGAACAGAGAGCAGGTGAGACCTTTCTGAGAGCACACAGGTGCCTAAGGCTGGTGACAGCAAGGGGGAAATGCCCAGGCTCACAGACAGAGGGATGAGGTGGGCACAGCTGCCAGAACTGGGAGAGAATGCAACTAACACAGCGGGGACTCAGATTCTTCCCACTGTAGCGTGTCCATAAATCCTCATTTCTTCTGGAAACAGCACCACAGTGGTCCAAAGCCAGGCAGAAATGTGTAGAGTACTTAACTCTGGGTAACAGGGTATAACAGGATAACAGCTGTTTCTGACAACCCTGCAAAGCAAGGAAGTTAAACACACATGCACATGCTTGACTGCCCAGGGATGGGATAGTTGAAGTTTTAGTTTAGGACATGTTTTAATGACTTACAACTTCTGCCCCTTGCAGTCTGCTGCACCAAGCTCCAGCTAGGAAGGCTGGTAAAGAAGGAAAAACCAGAATTCAAATGAGACCCAGGAGAGGCAGGCTCTACTTCGAGCTCTATCACAGCTTTCCTGGGTAAGCACAGTTCATGCTATTGCTCCTGGCATTTAATCTGCATCAGTGTATGTGCTGCAAGATGATCAACACAGCAGAAGAGCTAGGAATTATTATTAATAATGCAAGCCAAGGAACCCAGGATGGGTGGGACAACTCTAGTCCTCACCCTGATGTGGAGGGATGGTAGACCCAACACTCTGTGCCGGCCTGCAGCAACCACAAAGGATTGTTTTTAAGGTACTTTCATGTTGCTTTCGGTCAAGGGTTGATGGTGTACAGAGAGGATCTTCTCTAAAGTTCTGTGAGGGCAAGGGAAAGCAACCATGAACGTGATAAAAGGCCAGAGAAGGACTAAACCCCTTGCTGGCTTCAAACATAAATGCATCGTTATAAAAATAAGGCCATTTCCTTGTAACTGGAGTGTGCAGGAAGTTTGTTTTTATAAGTAGAAAACAGAACCTGTTCTTAATGAGTAACACTTGTCCATGGCCAAACATCTTGTCAACAATGGTAATTCCTTCAAGTTCCTCGGCGCTTGTGACATCCCGAAAGAATTATCTTCTAAGAAATATGATCAAAAAGTCCATAAAACCCAAACAAGGAATTTACTGGACAAGATTTTAAGAGCAGGAAATAGGAAAAAAATGAAAGCACAGTTAAAAAAGAAACCTACCATAAATGCTGCTGAGCCATAGCAGCAAAAAGTGCTGTATTGATGCTGACATCAATTACTTAGGGAAGGCTGGGAAAACTTCCCCTACAGGAATACATATGCCTTTCATTATCTGGTTCAGCCATTGAGGAAGACTGAACAGCCCAGTGATGGCTTGTGTCGTCCTGATGCTGATGTGACCAAATTGGGGAAATGTGGGAAACCAGCCTGAAGGTGTGTCTAGTGCCAAAGGCTGAGAGGGACAGTCAGAGCTTCTGGGCAGCTTTAGGAGCTTTTCATCCTAAAAAGTTGCACGCTGGAAGTTCAAATGTACAAGCAGGAACTTAAGGCAAAGCAGGGGTGAAGGGCAGAGCCCCTGGTCTGTGCTGTCATCCCTGCACGCTTCATTCCCTCGGGGAATGGTGCTGTGCCACCTGGGTAACCCACCTGTGCAGGGCAGAGAACACTCACACTGCTGTCTGTGTTAGTGATGTAAATCACAGGGCATTCCCTAAGGTCTCTCATTTCACGGGTGCTGGCTATAGACCAAAAAGAAGAATGTTGTCGTCACACGTGGGTGAAACTGGCGATAGGCAGAGTACTTTCAGAAATAATTTATATGATTACTTCTCAAGATTCAGCATATTGCCCTGCTATTCTCATGGAAGCTCCTTTCAAACCTTAACTCTGCATAAAACCAAAAATCCAGCCAAGGCCAGGATTTCACCTACTGTATGGGTCCAGTGCTTAATTCCAATGTGTGCAAGCTGGCCAGTGTTCCAAGGCACGCTTTTATCAACAGAAGCACCACCAGTGCCATGGTTGTTTGCTGAAGTAATTTAAATAAACTCTGTAATGCAATTCAGGGAGGGAAAGGTAATTCAGGTTGAAGGTTGCAGCAACTTGATTCAGTTCAGCTACAAAAATGACAGATGGCCCCATCTGACTTGGAACTCTGTGAAAAGTGCAGTTCCTTGTGTATTACACAGAAACAGCCTCATTATTATTTCATGAGCTAGCTGGCCACAGTGTCACCGTGGATAAACAAACATGGGAAAATCACTCTGACCACTTCTCAGAATCTTATGCTGCAAAGCATTTGTGAATGTAAATACCAAGGGTGGGAAAACCTCAAAGTCTCTGACCCTTATTTCCAAGATCTGGCATCTTGCAAGACTTGGTTACATAGTGAGAAATTTGAAACCTTGACAACTTGGCTTCAAAAGTATTTTTTTAATATACATCATTTTCCTGTTACTGAGTAGAATAGAGACAAGCCCCTACTCCAGCACACAGTTCAGGATAAAAAAACCACCCCTGTAACCACGGGAAATTATAGACCAAAATGCTGCTTTGATTTAAATAGTAATAACTGTAATATTAAAATATAGAATAGGCATTTCTATCTTTAGTCATCTCCCTGGCTCTAGCATGGGGCTTATTCCTCTCAATGTACTTATGTAGAACTTATGCTGATTTCCCTGGTTTCACCTAAATTGTTTCATTCTGCTTCTCTTTCTTTATATCTTCATGTTCTTATTCAACTGCTTTGGTGTGTAAAAATATATATATCCTTGAGTACAAATCAAATCCTTCAAAGCTTTGGGTCTGCTTAAACAAAAAAAAAATTGAGAGCAACAGAAAGTTACACATTTCATCAGCAATTGGCCATTTGCCCCAGACCTCACCCAGTCTGGAGCTCGTGTCCATGTGGTAGGACCCTCCTGGAAAGGACACTTGACTGGGCCACAGCAGTGACATGCTCTGTGTGTCTCCCTTCTCAGGAAAGGCACTTTTTTTAGTGTGGTCTGGCATCACAGCAAGGAACACGTGCCACAGTCACAGATCCCAGTCTTGAGACACATTTTGAAAGTTGCCAAAATGTGCTGCATTTCCCTGCTTTTCACTGACAGTCCTAGCTGGGCCCTGCCTATGGGGGACACTGGAAGGTCTTATCTGTGGGAAAGCATTTCATATCATCAGTTACGATCTAATTCTTGAGAAGGAAGGAAAGAAAAGAAAGAAAAGAGAAAGAGAGTAAGGGAAAATGGAGACAAGGAGAGAGGGAGGGGAGAAAAGAAAGAAAAAGAAAGAAAAAAGAGAGAAAGAGAGAAAGAGAGAAAAGAAAAAGGAAAGGAAAGGAAAGGAAAGGAAAGGAAAGGAAAGGAAAGGAAAGGAAAGGAAAGGAAAGGAAAGGAA
>JAWWEW010000012.1:24077215-24102292 GCA_035583185.1 Anabacerthia variegaticeps | reverse complement strand
AATGAAGAAAGAAAGGAAGGATGAAAGGAAGGAAGGAAGAAAGACAGAGAGAGAAAGAAAGGAAGGAAGAAAGGAAGGAAGGAAGAAAGAGAGAGAAAGAAAGGAAGGAAGGAAGGAAGGAAGAAAGGAAGGAAGGAAGAAAGGAAGGAAGGAAGGAAGGAAGAAAGAAAGGAAGGAAGAAAGAAAGGAAGAAAGAAAGAGAGAAAGAAAGAAAGAGAGAAAAAAAGAGAGAAAGAAAGAAAGAAAGAAAGAAAAAGATTTTTACACACATAAAAAATTAATTCAATAGGAATATTCACATTTATTAAGTCTTTACAGAATTGAGACCATTTGGGCAGATGCACTTCTGATCATTTCTTCTGATGTGCTGAGGATTTTGGTGTGATATGGAGAAGTAATTTAGAGACAGATGGCTGAAGGCTGTTCACTGAAGAAGACAGCTATCATGTAAATATATGGCTCCAGTCCTCTTCAGCTTCCAGATCCACTGCCCTCCTATGGGATGAGCCCAGGAGAGAAGTGGGAGCTCCACAGCACCCTAATGCTGAACAGCTGTGCCCAGAGCCTGGAACTATCAAACCCTGCTGAGAAAATGGCCAGGTACTGTCTCTCACCTAAGCTGTTCCCCTGCTCAGGAATATTTTGTACATGACAATATTCAGGGATAAATTGGGCCCATACGGGAGAACAGCCATGCACATGCCTTTGTTGTTCACCCTGTATGTGCTTTGGGTCTGAATGAGCGTCCAACAGCTCAGGAAGGGTCAGGTAGGGCAGGTGCTGTTTCATGTTGCTCCAGCACTATACGATGTGTTATCTTAATTATGTCATACACAGCAATCCATGCAGGCAACGTGTTTTAAATACAGGCTGGGGGCACGAGGCTTGAGTTTCCTCTCACAGACACTGGCTCCATGCTAGCATTGCCTCATCTGTTTTCGGTGCAAATCCACACCGGTTTAGATCAGCAGGAATGAGATTGGGGAATTATTATATTCCCCAGATGCATACTTCTTTCAAACCCTTTCTCCTGGATGTATGTCAGGCAACCAGCTTTTGCCAGAGCCTCAGAAAATGTCCCTTTTATGAAGTGAGACACAGTGGCCAAAGCAGGCACATAACAGGGTGTCAGAGAAAACCCTTGGAGTTTCCATCCCCCTCTGGGGAGGCAAACATGGGGAGACGGCATTAAACTTGCTGCTTCGATGATGGCAAAGGAGTCCTGAACAGCAAAGCCCTTTGTGAACCTCTGCCTGCAGCTCTCAGCCCCAGGAAGGAGCACTTCCACCTTCTGCAAGAGTTATCCTGGTGTTGCTGCAGATATTCCTGTCCCTGGGGCTGCCAGGTACCCTCTGCTCTGAGGACACTTCTAAAAGGCCACAGCCTTGCCTTTCTGTTCACCCAGCTTTCCAGAATCTGGTGGGTGTCCAGAACTTCCTTACTGGGCTCACCAAACCCAACATTTGCTCCCATTGAACTCAAGCTGGTGGTGAGGTATTTTCCCCTTCCACTTTGAGGTAAAAGGCTGGCTGTGACCCAGTTCCCCATCTGGGAAATGGGGATAACAAGTGCTCTGTTTGTTGATAGGGAGAGCAAATAGCCTTTGAAGGAGGAGCTGTGTCTTGCAGTCTTTCTGGCTATAATTGACACAACAGGGTCCAGGCTTTGGTTGTAAGAATCCCCCCTAATCAAATTCAGAGGCTGGATAAATGCAGTTAAAGAATTCACCTATGCTTTTGGCTCCACTGACACAGCAAGAATATCAAGATGCCAAACAGATTGTATGAAACCTGTTAATTTTGCATAATCTCACAGTGACACATTTTTCTGTACAGGTATCACAGGAATCCATGTTTCTGCAAGAAAGTGGCTCAGCATTTCTGTCCTCTGCTGTGTTAATCACAACCAACTGGTATCTGAATAATAAAGCAAATCCTGCACAGGATAAAGCTGGTGTACAAGAATTAGAATTTGGCTGACCTGGAAATATCTGAGTCATGGGTTTCACAAGCTGCATTGTCAGAATAGGGCACAGATAATTGTGGCTCGGACTAAAGGGCAAGGGGGACAGGAAACCATGAGATGGTGAGCATGGAAATAAATAGCCCTCTTGTCATGAGAACAGCCCCGCTGAGGGATGCTGATCTTCAACAGGAGAAAGAAATCAGTCTGGGAAGACATGGGTTGTGTGTCAGTTCTTCTCTTCTCATGACCCCCAGAGCTGCTCTCTGGGAAACCTCCTGCTCCCTGGCCCCCCAGCCACCCCCAGCTGGGGCTTAGGAAGTCCTGAGGGCACCCTTTGGTGCCCTGGGCAGAGCAGTCCCTGGGGCACATCCCTGGGGCACATCCCTGGGGCACATCCCTCCAGCCCTAGCACTGGAGCTGAATCTTGGGGGGATGTGTGGTTGGGCACCCTTGCAGCGGGTTGGAAGCACGGAGCTGGGCGAGCTGTGGTGGGGCTCTGTCCACTACTCTGAGCGTCTTTTGGTGATCCCTTCTTGCCTCCTTCCCCCACGGCAGACTGAGAACTGAGGCATGTGTTGGCCATGGCTGGCGGGCTCTGGATCACACTAAACCATGCTCAAGGCAGTGAACCTCCCCTTTCCCTGGTCCTTGTTCTGGGACATTCCATATCTTTGTTTGCCCTTTCCTAAGCCCTCATTCAGGCCCTGCTGAGGGGCAGGTGTTGCCCCAGGTGTCTCCACTCCCCAGTCACCCATGGCCTCCCCAGGGCTGCTGGGAACACCAGCCCTTAAAAGCAAGAGCAGGAAAAGAAAGCTCTGTCTCTGCTTCTGGAGCCTTTGCTGGGTGAGTTCTGAGGAGGGGGGTTCCTGGGAAAGAAAGCCTTTGATCCCTGAAGGGCCAGAAGCTTTAGCTCTTCCTGTCTTATGGCTTTGATCCCTCGGTATCTGGGATACAGGCAGGTATCTTCCCTGTTCTGGTTTTAATGGAATGGGCAGAAGGAAAGGAGTGATTTATTTGTTGTTTGGGAGTGGTTTAAGGAAGGAATGTTTCTAGGAGTTTCAGAGTTTTCTGTTGAATTTTTTTTTTGTTATTATTTAAACAGAAGATAGATGAACATTGCTGCTGCTTGTGGTAACTTCTGCCTACACCTTGTAAGAGGGTTATACTGAGAAACCAGTGAGACTATTTATTAATCACTGTGTGATTAACCTGAAGAGGTGGTTCCCTTCAATACTTTCAGGGCAGCTGGCTCCAGTTCCTGCTGCCCCAGGGGAGCTGGATCCAGGGAGGTTGGAAGGAGAGGCTGACATGGACACTTAGCATGGGACCTGGGGAAGCCTGGTGTTCCAGCCAGGTGCTCATAACACACTGTTCCCCAGAGTTAACTGACTGACACTTTTGATTTAAAATTCTGTTATTGAATTAATGAAGCTTTTGATGGTGGAAACTTATTTCTTCTAAGAGGTTGGCAAAGCAGTCCTTTTAAGGTCATTTGCCTTCAACCAGAGGGAAAATAGAAATATAAAAGCGAGCTTGTGGATGAAGAAGGGAAGATAAGAGTGCAGAAACTTTCACTAGGCACTAGACCTTTTTAGAGGCAAACACTTTTTTGAAGGAATTGTTTGTGGTGAGCTGTGTCCTGAAGTGATTTCAGTGTATCTTGCAGGTCTAAGAGCAGCAAATATATGCATGTTTATTGTTCCTTGCAGAACTAAGTCCTCTTGGTCCAATGGACACTCAGTTGTAAAGTCAGGCATCTGTGTCGCTGTTGGCAGCACCATGGGAACAGTCAGGGCTGGTTTTTGGGGGGGTCAGCAACTCTGGGTCCTCTCCAAAGGCCTGCATCTGGGTCTGTGGAAATGCACTGTTGCTTTAAGCATTTCTAATGGAAGGCAAGGGCTGTGTTTGCAATTGTATTTGTAAGAATTTTTGCAGCTGATGACTTCCAATGCTTGACACCTTTTGGTTTAGACATATGAGAGTTAATACAAACCTCATGTACCACCTACTTGCATTCCAGCCTGCCTTCATTTCCAGGGTGTGAAAGGGCTCCCTTAGAAGTTGTTAGGTTGAGGGACTGAACAATACAGACAAATATTTTTTGGTGGGGACTAATGGAGGGACTCTTACTGCAGAAGCCTGCAATAAAAACATGGGAGGTCTGGCATTTCGTGTTCCTAGAATTTGGCAGGAGTTCTCATTCCAATATTTTAACCCTTCCTCAAGCTGTAGCCTCTGCAGCTTCCCCACGTTTAATAGATATTCTTTAATAAGTATCTCTGGCTGTGCTCATCGAGGGAGGTGGTCCTGAAGCACATGGTGATGGCTGGTCTCTGAGAGACAGCAAAGCTCTTCTTTTGGGGTCTCTGGGCTGGCAGGAGTGTCACAGCACAGCCCCTCGGTGTGCTGGGGCTGGTGCTGTCTGGCGCTTCCCACCCCTCAGCAGGGATGTTCTGTTTGCCCTTTCATCACAAAATGGTGCTTAATTTTTAACTTTCATTTCTTCCTTGATTTCCCTTGGTGTGAGTGATCTGCTGTGCTCAGGGGAGGGAGAGCCTCAGGCTTGGAGAAAGCTTCACAGGCTGAGTTCTGCTGTCGCCATTTTTTGTAGTTATTATGTGGATTCTGGCCTAGAGGGATGAATTTAGAAGATGTTTCTTTAAACCATTTATTTCAGCTCTGTGCTTGGGGCTCTGCAGGCTAAGCAGAGTGAGGCCTCTGCTCCCCCACACCCCAGGGTAGCCCAGCTGTGCAAAATGAGGAGTCCTGCCAGGCTGCTGCTCTGTAGCCTACTGTATCCCCAAAATCTGGCACTCTATCCCCCAAACTGGCATTTTCCAGGGAAACTGTGTGGTATAAGGAAAGCCAGCTGTTCTGGCTGAAGGAAAGGTGCAGGAGTGGAGAGTGGGGCTGGGGACTGGCTGTGTTTACCCCTATTTCATTCCCATCCCTTCACCTGGAGAACTGATCAAGTGCTGTCTAAGCCCTGCTCAGCACTAACAACAACATCTCTATGTTATCAACCCTGTGTTCAGCGCAAATCCAAAACATAGCCCTGGACACTGTGAGGAAAATTAACTCTACCCCAGCTGAAACAAGTGCATTGTTCTTAGGAAGAAAAAAAATTACCTAAGAAGGGACTAGTTAATGCAAAAGCACCAGGGACTGAGCCTGGATTATAAAACACAAGTTGGAAATGGAGAACTCCCAAAAAGTTTGTCCTGTGTACAATTCCCTGTTGCATTAGTCCTTCCCTTGTCTCTGGCAGACACCATGGGAGCAAGCAGGGGTATTTCCCCTGAAGCATCCTGGCAAGGCAAGGGCCCAAATTGTAAGGGCTGGGCATGAGAAAAAAAGGTGGATTAGGAGAAATGCTGCTAAAGGAATTGAGTGAGGCCATGATGAGGTGTCTGTAGTGTTCTAAGCTCCCATGTTCACTGCCTGCCACCTTCTGTTTGTGCAGCACTCGCCCAGAGGGATGCCAGGCTGAGTCCCTGGGGATGATGGCAATGCCTGGAGTCACAGCTGAGCCTGAGGAAAACCAGCAGACAGAGCTTTGGAGGAGGAGGTACACAGAAATACTGGACATGAAGAATGCATTAAGAGTGTTTTTCTATAAATTTGATGTCTGGAAGCTGAGGTAGGTGTGGAACAAGAACTTCTTTTAGAACTTGCTTTGCAGCTTTCAAGTAATTCTGGGGTTAAAGTGGCCTGCATGGCTGTTATTGTTGTATTATATCTGTGCCTCAGCTCAGCCATTAACTGTGGGTTCCTTGCTACCTTGGGAATCAATATGTTTCTTCTTATGGCTTTTTATTCCTGGACACATTTTAAGAAACTTCTGTGCTAGGGATCTAGATTAACAGTCCTTTTTTTCAACAATTACATGAGAGTTCTCTTAAACTTCTGCCTTGGAGTGAGGTTTTGCCTATGACTGCTTGTGTTAGTTTTGAGTATAAGCTAGAAAATATTCAGCTGGGGAGCTAATGTGTATTTAATGTGCATACAATTAATACTGAAGGGACTAGTAAGTAGGCTGATTATTCTGCTAGTTTACAAATAAATAAATATGTGTATATGTGTGAAATTGACTTCTCTTTATAGACAGGAGGCACTTTATTGTAAACCACAATATCGTGTTTACACTATTGTGTAATAATATCATGTGAGCTGCTCCTATGTCTTCTTGCTCAGGATTTTGCAGGATGTTGATCACCTGCTCACTCACAAATATACAGTGGAACTGCAATGCTCTATAAAATAATCTTCTGTACAGGCTTCCAAACAGAAGAGTTCTGTCTGGGGTAATGTACATTTTCTATGGGTGTAATATTTAACTGGTTTGCATGTTTAACTCCCACTTCTGGGATAAATTATCTGGCACTTTTTTAAGGTAACTTCAGAGATAGTTTTCTAGGTATTGAGGACTTTAGTTGCATTACTTGCTGGTCGAGGAGAAGTTCTAAAGTAATTGAAAGGCTTGTTTTTAATCAAAACTGTTTCACACTGGTGTTTGTTTCCTTTTTATGAGGCTAGGAAGTTTGTAATCAAAGTTAAACTGTGTGTTCCTTTGGGAAACAGGAAGCTTTTGTTTTCCCCAAAATGTTAATTGACAGAAATTTATACCAAGAAAAGAGGAGGGAAAAATAGTTATTCTGTCAGTACTTTATTCTCCTCTGATGTAAAATCATATTTTCTAGTGTATGGTTTAGCTGGTTTCCACGCAGTCCTGAAAATACACTGGGATATATCCTGACTGTGACGATGTGGGCAGGATTCAGCAGGTCGTGTGGCTGATGGTGCCAGGAGAGGGCACCAGACATCAGTGCCAGCGCCTGGGCTGGGTGTCCTGTGCTGTCCCTGCACAGGAGCCACCAGTCCTGGGGACATCCCCAGGCAAGGGACAGCCTTCCCTGAGACGGGCTCTGCTTATGTATCATGTTCAAGTTACAACCCCTGGAGCTTGGAGAGTCTTATTTATGTGGATTTTAGGAATCAGGATTTGTATGTGAAGGATGATACAAGTCTGAGACTCTGAAATGTAAAGAAATGAGAACTTTGGCTGTCGAGGGGAGCTGTGTCCCTGATCCCTGGTGGAAATGCCAGGCTGGGACACACTGGTGTATCAGTGTGGTGATGGCCATGTGAAACTTCCCCCTGCTCAGAGCCAGCACATGGGCAGGGAGTGTGGGAATGCCTGGAGAGTGGATAAAGGTGCCCTGGCTGTATCCCTGCAGTGTGCCCTGGGGAGACATCCCTGCCAGGAGTGGGATGCCCACTGCCACTGCAGTGCTCTCCTGCCTTCCCTTCCCTCCTCTGTCCTGACACTGCCCTTTGTCTCTTGCTTTGCCCTAGGAAAGGTATACGAGAGCTTGGTGGACTTGTCCTGTAAGCCAGCCAATGACTTTTTGAATAAAATAGAGTATCTCTTTAGAACTCTATGAATAATTAAACTATAATTCTGATCCTCTATTAATGGAACATAAATGCCTACAGAGACATGTCACAGTGGAGGCTTAATTATTCTATCTGGAGAATACTTACAGCTGATTCTTTCCCCTACCTATTTAGAAACACATTAACAATGTTTAGCCTGAAATACAGAATTTTACTGCCTCTAGCTTCCTCTAATTCTTTGGAATGAACTCTTAGCTCCTATTATTGTCTACACTTATATTCCTCAGAAGCATTAACTAACTGGATGTATGAGGATTCCATAACATGGTAATCATCCATTTTCTAATTTACTCTGATCCTGTGCCTTTATGGATTCTTTGACACTCCTTGACTTCCCTGGGAACTGAGGATAGCCAGTTCCTCTAAGAGTTGGCCTCACAGTTAATTTGCGTGCTGAAATTGGCATTTATGTTATATTACAAAAAAGCTAGTCTTGGTGAGACCTCTAAAAGTTCCTGCACCATGAGCAGAGCTCTGAACCAGCTGCAGGACTGAGATCTGACTTTCAGAGCTGATGTAAAAATACTTAGAAATGTATTTATGTAGACCCTGTTCTTCAGAGCTTTCAAATTGTAAAACTAATTGTCAACTGCCTAAATTTCTTTTGGGCCATGCTTTTCTATTTTTAAATGTTTAGTTTGTAGTTTTATTTTAAACAATATATTGCTCTTCTCATTACTTTGGGTGCAACCTGTGTTTTAGGTGCTTGTGTTGCTTCCTGGATAGCACCTTCCAGCCAGGTGTTAGGACGTGGTCTGAGTATTCCAGCAACTACTTAGTCATTCCCTTGGGGATGGACAAGGTCATCAGCTCCCTGAATAAAACATCCACCACATTAAACCAAGTATAGGGAGCAGCCCAGCAGAGACTGATGCAGGGTGGCTTGAAAACATAATTTTACTCTCTCTGTTCTTGAGCAGGTGTGTAAATATGAGTACAGGTGCTGGGAGAAACTCCCTTTCAGCACCTGGAGCTGAGACCAGCCCCTGGCCATGCAGAAGCTTTCTGTGGCTGCAGAGCTTCACTCTCCTGTCCTCAGAATAAGTCTGCCTATTGCCATATTTTTGTCTGCTTGAAGTAGTGGCACAACATCTGTTAATGCATTTCTGTAATGGTTTTTGTCCCAGCAGGATTAATCTGATAGTCTTTGCTTTGCTTTTGTCCAAATTAGGTGAAGGAGTTTCATGCTGTTGGGTAATTATTCCCCAAACCAGGAGTAAATATCAGGCTTAGTTCTTATTCGTGAACGCACTGAGGCAATTGAAAGGAAATTTCACCCCACAAACACTGCCTTTTCTGTCCTAAGAGCCAAAGGGAATGGCATCATTGCCCCAACCCTTGCTGTGAGCATCCCTCTCAGTCTAAAATAAAGGACTGTGCACTTGCCTTTCATTCTGATATATTTAGAGCCATCTGTTTTTCTGTCCTTAAGCTAACAGGTACTCCCTACCAGATTTCCTGTCTTGTTCCCTCCCCACCATCTTCTGTGACCTGGAATTTGTGCAGCAGCTTCAGCTACCCAAGGCTGAGCAATAGCACCTGCCATGAGTCTTCTTGCATGGAACTAATAAAATATTCCTGGCCACAAGTTGTATGAAATACTGCAGAGCACCTGCAGAAGGGAATTAAGTTGCCCCTCCTGAATTGTGGTTCTTCAATTAATCTTTACACTGGGCACATACATCAATAGCACATAGTTCATACAGGGTGACAGCAATGCTAAGAAATTATAAGAAAATTAGGACTGAAGCTGGATTGAATTTTTAAAGAGGCATCAAGCCAGACATGAATATTTACTTGTTTTCTTTTGTGCTGTGCCTGACCTTGGCCCAAGTTCTCAATGTCTCCATGAGATCTGAGATCATCTTGTCAAACCCAAACCTCAGCTTTTGCTGGCAAGTTTGATGAAGGATTGTTGTTCCCTGTCCCCTGTCTCAGTTTTCTGAAGCAGCTCCTGATTTCTTTCATAGCATTTCCCTGACCTTTATTAGCCATGAGATCCTAAAGGATGCTGATCCTGACTCTGGCCTCACTCTTCAAAGGTAGGAGGGCTAAAGCACTGCAGGACGTGCAAATGTGTGGTACTGCAGGCTCTGGGGTCTTGCCTGCAGTGTAAAACCAGTAGTTAGGGAAGCACTGTGGCATGTACTGGATACTTATGCTGATGGATATGGCATGCTGTGTGTGTCCAGCTAAGGCTTTGCACTCCCTGCTCACGGTGCCAAAACTAAATCATTGGCCTGGCTGTTTTCCTTACTGCAGGTGTCAGGCAAGGGCCCTGTCCACTGAGGGTGGGGATGGCAACTGGTCGTGCTGCTGGAAAGGAGATGTTCACCCCTGGAGTGACCCCTTCATTCCGTGGCTCACTTATGTCCTAAAACAAGCACCTCAGTCCTAAGTGTGAGGTCAATTTTGCTGCCCAGCCCATGTGCTGCTGAAGGACTGTTGCTGTAGCTGGTTCTGCTGTGCACAGCAAGTTTTGTCCTGACTTTTGGGTGGGTTTTAACCTGAACTATTTGAAGTGATCACCTTGTGCAAACTGCCACTTGAGGTGATACTGCAGGATTGCCAGTTCTCCCTCTGAAGAGGAGTGCCTTTCCTGTTTGTGTTTCCAGATTATTTGAGCTCACCTCACATACCCAGCTCTATTCTGTTTTAGAGGGTACAGGTTGAGGATGAGTTCATTATCCCACTCCTTTAACCTCCTTGCACCAGCAAACCTTGGCATTATCAGTACGAGCATGGCAGTTTCTTGTAGGTTAACAGCCTGAGCACACAGGGCAAATGTGGTACTTGTGCTCACAGGTTCCAAATGACAATAGGTGCAACCTGAACTGTGAAGGTTGAAGGTCTAGTCCCAGTGCAGCTGACTGCAGGCTTAGCAGGAAATGATGCTGTCCCTTCTGCATCTTAGTTTCTGAAGAATATGCATAATGCATTGGAGTTTGTCCTTTTGAGTAAACTTTCTGTGTTTTCAGGCTTTGGAGTAGAATTCATCCCTCAATGACTTCATGAAAGCTTCATTGTTAATATGGCCATATGTTGTCTGATTATCCAGGCTACCTGTATAACTCCCACGTGTTTTCTCCCAGCCTGGTTGCTTATTACTGTTCCCTCTGCTAGGCTAATGATGCCACCTTAATGCCCCTATTAATCTTTTTTCCTCCATGAGTGTCACTATTGCTGTTCTCACTTTTTGTGACATGCCCCGTTAAGTCATTCCCTTTGCCATCAAAATCCTTCCTCAAACACTTGGCTTTTGCCAGTACTGCTGTGTCCATCTTCCCCATTATGCACATGTGCAGGTGGGATGTTAAACCATGACAGTGTGTCACTTAGAAGCACAAGAACTGGCTCCTGCTTGTGGTTGCCCACAGTAGGGCTGTTCCTAGGCTTGCCTTCTTGCTATGGGTTTTCTCTCAGTTTGCCTGTTGTCATGTAGAGCAAAAACTCTGTTTGGCCTTGTCTGGTGCACTGTGGCACTGCTCCTGTGCTCCTCAGAACAGCAGCAGCCCTGGCAAGAAATAGGGTCACTGATTTCAATGGGTTGTGTCATGGGAGGGCAAGTGGTGTAAAGTAACTGCAGAGCAAGAGCACTTCTGTTGCAAGGTTTGGTGTCAAAGGCTCTTGTGTTGACACCAGGAGATTGAAACTGGAGGTTTTGACAGTGAGGAAAAGGTGGGGAATGGCTGGTAAGAAAACCTTGCAGAGCTGGTGGTTGATACATCTCATGTTGCTTCACAGGTACTTGAGAATTCTACCTTTATTGCAAACTCTCCAGGGGAAGGTGTGGCTGAGTCAAACTGGCATCCCTGAGCACTGTCCTGGTTCACCAGTGCCCATGTTTTGCCTTGTCTGCATGTGATTGCCACTGACCCAGAGCTGCTGAGTGCCAGGAGGGCTCTTCCCCACCCTGTTAGTGCAGGGTGAGTTACTGGGCAGCCACAACCCAAGAACAGCTGTCTGAGGGCATGGTCATGGTGAGCAGCAACTGGGGCTATTTTCAGATAAATATTGTCTGCATTCTCACTTTTGTCCTTGAGAGTCTGACTGGGAAGCCAATTTTTAATGCAGTTGGTTGAAAATCACATTGCATCAAACAAATAAATGTTCTGGCTGTGCTTAGTGCTATCCTGGGCGGGGAGGAAAGTCAATTAGGCAGCACGAAAATAAATGTGGAATACTTTGACCAATCTGGCATGAAACAAGAGCTACCCAAGGTATGTCTGAGTGTGTCTTGCGAGTGGTGCTACAGCAACACGTAGTACTGGAGGCATCGGCATTTGAGGTGGGGATGGACAGGCTAATGTTGGAGTCTGTGCTCATCCAAAGGCAGATTCCCGGTCCAGCATAGGGAGGCTGCTCTGCCAGTCCCCTTCAGACAGCAGTCCTGCCGTGTGCATGCAGGCTGTCTGCAGGCTTGGGGGGAGAGCATTTTAAGTATGTTGCCCTTGGTTTTAGTTTCATGGATAATTTTAGAAAGCATATGCCTGGGTCTCTAATTTCCAAATTACTGCTGCTGTTCCATGTGTCAGATGGTATCTCTTCTTTCCTGACAAAACTTTCTCATCATCACCACTGACACTCAATACTTTTGCTCCAATGTTGCTACTTTTAGTCCCTGGGAAAGTTGTAGAGTTTTCTGTGCTGACTGATGTGCCTGTGGGAGCAGAGGCATTTTGGTGGGTTTGTCACTTTTTTGCTTACTTTGTTAGGGAATAGCAATATCCATACTTCAGCACAGGATACTGAAGGGGTGTTGGAAACATGAAAAGCTTTGAATTCAAACGTAAAAGTTTGCAAGTGCAGCTTTAGATGTGTAGTAGACAAATGCACTCTGAGATACTGGTGTTCTCGACTTTAGTTCCTCACAATCCCCATGCAGGTGTTAATTTGAGCTTGTCCATCTCCCTTTCAGCCCTGCTTCCATCTTCGTGTTGACATCACCTTTGTTTCCATAGCAATTGGAACATGGGGGGGTGTGTACAGGTGACAATTGGGGTTCCTGGGATGCCCTGTCAGCCAGCAGTGGGCCTGCCTGGGAAGAGCTGCTTCCACTTGTTTGTACTTCTTCCTGATTTTCTGCATAGTCAGGGATGGAGCTGCCATCACAGAATATGCTGAGTTGGAGACACCCACAAGGATCATCAAGTCCAGCTCTTAAGTGAATGGCCCATACAGGGATCAAACCCACAGTCTTTGTGTTATTATCATCACGCTCTAACCAACTGAGCTACTCTCTGGACCTTCAGGTAAAGTGGTCTGTTGCCCCTTCTAAGCTTCATCAGAATTTAAGTGCCATGAACTAAAACTTTCCAATTTGCATATCTGCATCAAGATGTTTTAGGGAAGCCTCAGCAAGAAAGGCACTTGTATTTATAGAGGTACTGTTTTGTTTGATGAACTTTGCTTTATGAAGGTATAAGACTACTGCACTGTGGGCTAAACTTTCCAGTACAGGGTGTTCTGGTTTAGTGGGATGGCCTCTGCTCCATCCAAACCTGACCAAGTGGAGAGGTCTTTACATGCTTTCCAGTCCTGCACACTGAGATGATTTGGTTTGGTAGGAGCCTCCCAGTTCATCCTGGCAATGCCTGAGCTTAGCTCTGAGGGTATATAACCATTTCCACGTCCTTTCCTGGTGACCACATGACTCAAGGATGAGTGTGGCTGGCCTGCAGAAAGGATAAAAGCTAAATGGAAAGATGGGAAAAGAGAACTAGAATTGAAGAGTCTCGTGATTTGGATATTTGTATCTCCATTACTTTTCAGTCAGTTTTGCTCAGTTCACGGGGTCCTAAACATCATCTTAAGCCAGTTTTGACCACGTATTGTTCTCTGTCAAGGACCAAATATCATGTAAGGAGTTTTGAAAGTTGGTGTTAGCTGGCTGAGATAAAGCTCTGGAGTGCATTGTCTTAGGTGCAGAGTCTGTTTTATATACCAGAGTTAAAGCACCTCATCACTCTGTTTTATTGTGAAAATAATTTGTTTGAAGTGTTTGGATGCAAGAGCTGAGCCCTGGGAAAGGCTGTAAAGAAATATTTTTCTTTAGTGCATGCTTTGAGCAGTGTGCAGTAAAGAGAAGCAGGGGGGTAAATACAGGTCACAGGAGATGAAATGTAATATTGTCACTTATTCTGTGTCTTGAATGAGATGGGGGACTTCTGGAGAAAAATAAGATGTTATCATGTAATTAGACTGTATCCTCACAGAGGCTTTTGAGGAAGCAATACAAAAGCTCAACAGATCTCTGAACTATTGGACACCTGGCTTTGCAGCCTTGCTGAAGTGTTTTTAATATAGATAGGTGTGGTATAATACCTCACACTGAAATAGCTCTACTTGCCAGGATTGACCTTTTCATTGCTTGTTCAGCACCCCTGCACCAGTTAAATGTGTTATTTCTATAGGAAGATTAAAATAGAGTGAAGCAGCAGTTTCCAGAAGGATTTTAAGCACTCTTTGATGGGGGCTTCAGTGCCTCTGAAAAAATCTTAGTGTAAATATTTTTCTCCTCTTTGCAAATACCATGATGTTTTGGCATTATAGGGCAGTAACCTCCCCTGCACTCATTTAAGAACCTGGTGTAAGCCCAGACTCATGCAAAAGTTTGCTGGAAAGCTCTTTCATGTAATGTATTGTGGTCAGATGTGTGAAAAAAGGTGTGGAATGTGGGGTGTCCCATCATGGGCTGTGCAGTTCAGTTCTGCTGATTAGAAGAGTGTTTATGGGTATTTTGTGGCTGAGCACTCTGCCTGGGTACCAGTTATGGATGCTACAGGGATTTTCTGAGATGGAGTAGAAGGAAGGGGTAGGCTGAGTTGAGAAAATGGGGGTCCCAGGAATGTCTGTTGTAAAATACACAGCAATGGGTCCCTGGGGGAAGAAAGGACTGCATCTCTAGCAACAGCTCTAAGGGAAGGAAATGTTTTCTTTGTGTCTTTCCTTGGATAGTCTCTGTGGTTTGGGGTTGTGAAAACCCTACAGCATGCTTGGAAGAAAATTGTTCCAAGGTGAAGTTTCCCCCTTGATTTTTTTTCTTTTAACTTTAAAAGTATTTTGAAAACAGGCTTTTAAAATGTCTGGTGCCTACATATGTGTGCACACACCCTCCTCCTGATCATTACAGGGAAAATCTCCTAGTTTTGCAAAGAAATAACACCAGAGCTGACAATGCTTTAATTGCAAGATGCCCATTGTTTTCAGTGTTTTCATTTGTCCCTTTGGACTCATATGTTGCAGTCTGATATGTCACTGTCATTCTCACAGTGTGTCCACCATTCCAGAGACCCCCCACTCTTTCCATACCTGTATGTCCTTGCTGTTCTTGAGCCATAATTAGCATCCTGTAACACACAGTGATGGGATGAGTCATATCACCTACTCTGTAGTGCTCAATGACACCATCCCTCAGGGTTGTGTTTCCACTTGGCTGTGTTCTCCATGTTCTCCAAGCTGCTGCTTGAAATAACCTTGAAATACTTGACTGTAAATGAGTTTACAGTGGTTTAGGTCAGGGTTAATTTTGTGAAAGGCTGGAATGCAAAACTTAGACAAGCAAACAGGCCTGGTGGTGCTTGTCTAGGCTTAGAGTGCCTTACACCTGTGAGGGGTGTCCAGGGCAGAGGGGGCAGGTGTGCTCCAGTGCAGCTCTTGGCTCCCCTTCTGTCCTGTGAGGGCAAGGGGAACTCCAGCTTATGACAGGCTGCCCAGGGAAGTGGGGGCATCACCATCCCTGGAAACATTTAAAAGACATGTAGATGTGGTGCTTTGGGGACAGGGTGTAGTCCATGGTTTAGGATTGGCAGTGCTGGGTTAACAGTTGGACTTGACGATTTGAGAGGTCTTTTCCAGCCTAAATATGACTCTGCCCATTTGAGGAACTCAACTGATGAGCTTTTCTGTTATACAGGATTGCACTTGTCTAGATCCCACATTTGTGATAACAGATTTGCTACACAAAGACGTGGATCTGTTTGCAATTTCTCCTTAATTTGGCTTTACTAAGAGAGTCTTGTATAAGCTCATTCTGGCTTTATGTGGCTATAAATAATGCTTGGCATTGTAGCTGGCATAGGAAGGACATTGCAGCAGAAAATATGTAACGTTGTTTTTTCTGCCAAGACGTGATTTTTAGGAAAAAACAGCAGGAACAGAACATTCAACAGCCCTTAATTGTGACTTTAAAAAGTGCAGATGTTGGGAAGAGCTTTAGGAGAAATGTTTTTGTAATAGTTCTGCACAGTATGAGCTGCATCAGAACTACTGACAGCTTTGAGGGTTTTTTTTTTTGTAATCTAGACTCAGTTCTGCATCTTTTACTGCCACCAACTAGATTTTTATGTCAGTTTGGCACATTTGAAAGTCTTTCATACCTCCATTTGATCTGACCTCCAAACTTGAGTGTTGCGTGTGCAGACATAGCCCAAACATCTCACAAGGCTGGGTGATGCTCTTCTGGGAAAGCTATCTTGGGTTATCCCCAGGTGTGAAACTTGGGGAATGAGAGAAGAATTGGGCAGCCCTTACCCCACTGGTTCCTTTTTCCAGTGTGGAAAGGGCTTCCTGGAGCTCTGCAGATGGTCCAGAGGTTTCTCCCAGTTGAGGTTCTGCACAGGCACCCACCGTCTGAGGCTGCTCTCAGAAACCCTGGGTTTACAGTGGGAGCTGGGGTGTTGTCAGACCTGCTGATCATGTCCTCCTTCCTGAAGAGCATAAGTGAGGCTGCTGTGGCCATCAGGGTTACCTGGGCCACCCGTGGAGTTTTGTGGCAGGCGGGGGCTGGAAGGGTCTGCAGGTGCCAAACCAGCACAGAGTTCAGTGTCCCCTCCTCAGGTCCCAGTGCAGCATCTCCCCAGCAAGGCTGCAAGAGGAAGGGGGTAATTTTTTTTAAAGCCTAGAAGGAGTATTTGCTATAACAGACTAAATCTGGAGCTTACATGTTTTAGCATTTACTAAGATTGGCTAAGAGTGTTGCTGGTCATTTGGGGGAAGTGACATGGGCCACTGAAAACACTATTTTTCATGTTTGTTTTCTTTGCTCCTGCTAATATTTGAGGTTCTGGAACTCAAAACTAATTCTTCCCTTGATATGAAATGGTCTGGGTGGTGTGAAGGTGACCACCTGGAGAGCAGAAATCCAGTGCATCAACAGAAAGAGGGGGTTCTCTTTTTTTCATTGTAATGAATATTTACCAGTCAGCATGTCTGACAGGCTTTTAGCAGTAAATATCACTTGAAACCAACTGCTGGAATCCCTGACTGTAAGAGCAGAAAGGAATGAATGGAAAAGGGAATTCACATTCTAAATCCTTCCAGAGCAAGTTATTAAAAATAACGAAGTTGGAGTAGGACTGGGAACAGGCTTATCAGCACCTGGAGAATGATGAATTTCATGATTGCTGAAAGCTGTTTGTGCTGCTGTAATTAATGTTAGTATCTGGCACATGCTGACCTTGGAAGTGGTCAGTGGTCCCAATAAATGTTTATTGGGAGGAAGCTGACTCAGTTCTTTGGATGTGTAAACCTGGGAATCTTAGCCCTGAATAGTTTTGACAGCTATCATATGCTACCTTGTCTGACTTTACTCCCCACTGTCTTGTTTTTCTTCCTTCTGTCAACCTCAAATGTCTAAATTTATGTGCAGAAATGCTAACAGATAATTTCTGCAGTTCTTTTATGGAAAAATCACAGATTCTATTGGAGACAAGAGAAGTCTTAGTGAGGGACTGGCTGGGGGACAGGACTTGAGTTCAGCCCTGGGCTCAGTTAAGGGCTTTTTGAGTAATCTAGAGGCAAACTGTTTAATCTGTCTATTCCACACCTATAAGCTCAGGCTAATAATGCCTCCTCTAGACAAAGCATCAGGGACCTGGAGGCCTTGGTTTTTAGCTTGGATAGCCACTGTATTTCTACAGGAAAAGCAACAAGACAAGACTAACAGATGGAGCACATTGTTTCTCAAACAGAGGTTGACAGGGCAAAGCTTTAGCCCATTTGGGGGACAGGGGGAATGAAGGCAAGAGCAAATGCACTCAATAATCTCCATTTTTAGCTCTACTCAACTGGGGCATCGACTGTATCTGCTTAACCTTTGCAGCTGAGGGCTCCTGCTAGAGCTAAGGCAAGTCCTGCTGTTTTATCACAGAGGAGTTCTTTGAAGCTGCTCTTGTGTCTGTGTCAGGGTGATTACACTGCAGTGCACCCAGCTGAGAGAGACTTCAGGGACCCAAAAAGTGTGGGAATAACCACTTTAATGCCTGTATCTGGTCTTGACCAGTATATGCTCCAGTTACTCTTCAGTGTCCTGAAGCTGCAGCATTTCAGTCAGTTGGAGCCAACCTGGCCTGTGCCTCAAGAAGCCAGATGTACAATTTTGGGGTACATAATTCCCAAACCTAAAAGCTTAATTTTAGGCTAAGTCACAGTGTGGCCAAATGGAAGGAGTCCTGCCCCAGGAACTCTTGTGTGCTATACCAGCTGTGCTTCCTGGAGGTTAGAGATGCAGCATGTGATTATGCATTTATATTTTGATAGTGTTAAGGAACCACATGTTCAGAGTTCTTCTGTGCTTGGTGCTGTATAAATCTGTTGGAAGCAATGATCTCTGCAAGTCAAAAGGAGAATAAAGCAGGCAACAAAACAAATTAGGTGACAGGGAAAACAATTAAGGAAACTTTCTTACTTTAGTTGTGACTAATAACTGCAATGTATTTAGAAATGACATAGATTTCCAGCCTTCCCCCCTTTAAAACCAGTCTGCTTCCCACAGCAAAACAATGACAAGTGTTTGACCTAATCTCATGCTGCTGTGGATTAGGCATGACTGCACTGCCCAGAGCAAACAATTTATACTTACCCAAGCAAGCCTTCCATGAGCTCCTTTGGAGGCTGCAGATGGCTCTCAGCTCCTGGAGGGATGTGTGGGGATCCTGGGTGAGCCCCGTGCTGCTGGGAGGTGCAGCACAGGCAAAGCAAGCACTGAGCTCTCCTCCTGCACTGCCAGCAGAGCCTGGCCCAGAGCTGTGATAGAGCAGCTGGCCCATCACAGATGGGCTCTTGCTGCAGCAGCCTGGGGTGAAGGGAGATTGGAGAGGGAGGCTAAAGAGGTGCTTCTGAGGTAGCCAAGAAGGTGTTTCTTATGCAAAGATGACTGGAGAGGAAATTTGGGGCATGCAAAAATTGAGGGGGGAACTGGAAGAGCACTGAGATAAATTGGGGATGGAGGCTTGAGCTGTCAGTGATGCTGTATGTGGCGAGTCACTGTCAGTGTCTGGAAAGGGACACAACAGCCCTGTGGCTTTCCTAAGGAGAACCAGATCCTCTTAAAGCTCCCTTGTGCTGGGAGATGGGGCACTGCTACCAACTGAGTTTTTCAGAGTTGTGCTTGCTTGTGGGATTTAACAGCAAGACCCCTCCTGGTTAAGATAAAAGTGTGTGTCTGTGAGAATCACTTTAATTCTCACATCTCTTAGTTCTCAGATTGTCTGCGCTTCCTTTGTGGCAATTGACACCCATTATGTCACAAGTGCAAATTGCCACAGCATGTTTTCTGAAGTTTGATGTAATGAGGAAAGAATTCAGATCACATCAATACCTCATCATTTTGCACTGATTGGTAGCGGGAACCAACAAAATCAGATACAGCTTTTCTGTATTAAGTGTACAAACAGTCCATGGGATCTAAACCGCTGACTTCAGTCGTGTCAGGTTTCATGATTAAGTCCATGTTTCTGGGACAAAAAGCAAACACAGTCGAGAATTTTGGAGAGCCCTCTGTTCTAAAAGGGCATGGCTGCAGTGCAAGGTGTGCCCTGAACAGAGTGGGGCATTTCCCTGGTTTGGGCAGGGTTATGGTGGGCACTGCCCTGGCGAGCCCCGCACTGCTTCTCTGCATTTGGGTTTGGCTGTTTCCCCACCCTGTTTCGTGGGGAATCACGTACTAGGAGTTTTTGGAGACCTGATCTTGCCTGCAGGGAGTCGGTACTTTCCCTGGAAGGTGTTTTCCTGGAGTGGCTGGGGAGCACCACTCTCCAGGCATGGATAGGTGAGCTCTTCAGAGACTCTGACACTGTGGGAATCACTTCCATCACTCCTCTGGTTAACTTTCCATGTGTGGAAAACGTATGGGTAGGGAAACCTCTTCCAGTGCAAGACACTGCTTTAGTTCAAAGGAACTAAAACAAAACCAAAGCATTTATTCTAGGAATAGTCCTGTGTAATACTAACAGGAGTCACGAGATGGGGCTATTTTAGCTGAATCTCCCCAATCCTGTGTCCCTGGCTGTTCGGGCAGCTGGACGGGATGGGAATGCGCTTGGCTCGAAGGTGAGCCCAGCACCTGCCCAGTACCTGTGTGTACCAGTGTCTCAGCAATCCCCTGCCCATTCCTCCATCCAGGTACAGCTCTGACAGGCTTTCCCCCATGCAAAAACCCAAAACAGAGTGTAAACACGAGACAGGGGTTTTCCTTGTCTCCTGCTGCCCCTTTGCACAGTGATCCTCCGGACACAGATTTCATCCTTAGCCCTGTGTGTAGGGCAGGTGAGGTTTCCTGGTGCTTCTGGCTCATTTGGCAGAGATTCCTCTCCACCCTGATGGGAAAAGGGTTAAAAGCACATTCAGCTCGGTGTTTGACATCTTTAAATAGTCACATCTTTTCTTTAAAATGTAGTTTTAAATAAATCCTCATTCTTCTACACTGTGTGTTGCTAGATGCAAACAAGCAGACCTTTCTCTCCAGGTATTGTGTGCCTCTAAAAAAAGGCTGAAATAAGAGATTTCTGTGACCTGGAACACCTAATTTAGGCTCTGTGGGACTCTGCCATCCAATAGGCTCTTTGCTCCAGAGCTCAAAAATAATTTTTTTAAATTGCATTAAAATAGCAGATGGTAAAAATATGCAGCTTGGCAGCTTGGGAGAGGAAAAGCCCCCCCTCCCCCTTCCCAAAGGCCCAGAATAACAGATAACATTAATATGACATCTGAGTCTGTGCCTTTGTGCAGTTGAACATCGTGTGGTATCTGGACTAAGTGATGATAAAGAAACCAAATTGAATGTGGCTTGGAAGATTTAGTCTGCATCTGTAATTCATCTGCTGGTTCCTCTTTCCCTACAAGGGAAGAAGCACAGTGAGTGCTGTCACAGGCACCAGGCACCACAGGTTGGATTTAGCCCTGGGGTGAGCCCGAATGGATCCTCTGTGGGCTGAGCGTGTGCCAGGTCCCTGTTATATGCAGGTTAACAGCCAGTGATGCTCATTGCATTACCAGTTGCAGTTCAGATTCATCCAGTGCTGTTTGTCACTGAATATCAGCTCCCTGAAACAAAAGGAATGTGTGATGCCTGCAGGGTGTGTGCAGAGGTTTTTTAGGGATGCTCATAAATTGCTAACACTCGATGCTCACATTCTTTGCCTTGCAGGAGGAATGAGCTAACACAGAGCCTACTGCAGGACTGATGGCCAGGAATAGTAGATGTCAAGATGTTAGCAGAGCTGCTGTGGGTTTTTATATATGTGTGTTTGTAAATAAGTCCTCTCAACCATAATGCTTGCAAAACAAGTTGGAGTGACCTTGTAGCTCTGGGTTATCTTGAAAAATGGTCAATCCATATGAGCTGGGAAGCCACAATATGTCCTTGGTGTCTAAAAGGCAGAAGATGAGGACAAGACTGTCTCTAAAACTCTGGGATTGTAAAGTACTGTATAGAATGGAGGTTTGGGTGGGAGGAAATGCTGGATTGGAAACAGGAGGAGACTAGAAACTGGATAGCTTGCTGTCTTGGCTTATAGTTTGGGACATGGGAATTCCAGGCTTCTGTCATGGGCATGAGTCATACTTAAGTATGTGTGGTTACAGCAGAAAAAAGATGCAGACGGCTGCAGAAAATAATGTTTATACAATGCTCACTTCGAAATGTGTTCTTCCCAGTCATTACTTTGCTTGAAGCATTGTAGGGCTGAGAAACCTGAACATTCTTTGGGGGTTCTTCACAAATACCTATTGATGGCTCCAGGTAAACCTGAGGTCTGTGGGGGGTTTGCAGCTGCCTGCTCTTACAGGATTGCTGCACTTCTGAGGCTGCAGGGAAGAACAGATTGCTCCTCTTATGCCAATGCAGTCCCACTGAAGTCAGTACCATCGTGCCAGTGTAAATGAGGGAGGAATTCAACCTGTGGTTCTTACAGTGCATCTGGGGACACAGGATGTGGTGAAATATGGGTGCAGGGGTGCCAGCTGTATACCAGCCTCCAGTGTGCTGCTGCTCTTGTCTGGTAGCACCTGGGAGCTGCTTCAAACACATTCCTTACTGTGTTTGGAGCAGTGGTTAGGGTTACCCCAGTAACTCAGAAGTACAGCATTTTCACTGTACTAATCTACTTTTCCTCTTAAAATATTAATAAATAAAATATTGTTTGTATAACATTGAAGCACTAAATGTTTTCTGAAGTTTTCCTTTGACTTAATTGCACTGTCAGGTGTAAAATTTCTATCTATGGTGGAAGTTTTCCTAAGAAGCCTATTTTAATCACTCTTTGCCAAGTACAAGCACGTTTATCCACAGCTGCTCTGATAACTCCTAAATGAAAGTAAAGCTGACACATGTCCTGGAAATCTGGGCTGCTCTTGTTGGATGCATGCTAAGGATCAGATGTGTAACATCTGTTGGTTTTATGGGGTTTTTAAAGGTGGCTTTTCAGTAATGAAGTAATGCATAGTTCATCTTTTACTGTAACTCTGCCATTCCAAAGTTGAATGCCCTACATTGCAGGGAGAGGCTTTTGCCTCTGAGCTGAGGGAAGGGCAAGGTAGGAATGAAGGCAGTGTTGGTGGCTCAGGAGGGAGCTGGCTGATGACACGTGCTGAGTGGCTGCCTGCTGTGGCTCCCAGCACGGACATCATGTAGACACTGTCATCTGAGCCGAGCTTTTATAGCCACAGAATTTGACAGTGCTTTCACCAGCTTCGTTAAGAAGATCAAGTTTTATGAGGCGTATTATAAGACCAAATGCTTGATGTTTTGGGTGTGTCGTGCCCTTAGAAGTGAACCAATGCTTTCAGGTGCAGCTGCAGCAAAAGGGCAAACAGGTCCAGCCACGCTGGGGAAAGTGAGAGTCTTGGGTTGGAAATGCTGCTGTGGTGTGGTAATGTCCAATCTGGGAATGACCAAGTGCAGGTTACTCCTAGAAGGTATATTCGGGTTGAGTCAGTGAGTGACTAATTTTGAAATTTGATGCATTTTCCCTCTCTAGAGAAGAATAGTGTGTCATTTGTGGGGTTTGGCTGTAGTAACTGCAGCATCCAGAACCTGAATAGCACAAACCCTGTCTCTCACAGTGCTCATCCTTCAGAAACTGCTTGGGTAGATGTTTTGGTGGAATGCATGTGAAAAGTATAAAGATGAGGTGCCTTATAGATTGCTGCTTTGTAGTAGGGCACAGTCCTGATGGACTGGCACTGCTAAGATCAGAGGGCAGCTAATGCTGCAGCTTAACCCATCCTATCCTTTTGTATGCAATGAAGAGGGATGGTGGCAGCCTCAAATTCACTTTTGGGATACTGATGTAGATCTGCTCTGAACTCTGTATCATATAAAGCTGAAGAAGCTAAATACTGTTTTGCATTGTCCTTTAAAAGGAAGGTGTGAGCACAATTCACGTTTGTGTGCTCAAAAAATGGTTGTCAAATGATGCTTACTGAAACATGAACCACCTTACCAGTTGCTGCTTTTTAATATAGTAACCATGGGAATTATTCCTGGGCACTTAGCTTAACCTGGCACAAAATACTGCATCTCCTCGCAGAGAAAAATTCTGCTACTTATTCCTGTACAGTGTAAAAGATTGAAAATTACTTTTCCATTACTTTTCCTTATAGTGTTATATATATAGACTGTAGGCTGAGAAGTTATTTCAGTCCTTTAGTATTCTAGTTGTACAGAAAGCTATAGTTATGCAGTGAATTAAATGCAAAAAGGATCTTGTGAATGTGACAGTAAAATGACAGTTCTTGAGTACCTGGGTCAAGCAATGAAAATATTCAGGTTTTCATAGTGCCAGTTCTCTGCATGGTAGTTTATACATCAGGGCTGCCCCTGAGATGGGTAATCAGGACTGTAGCAGAAGGGCTGCTCAAGAGAGAAGGTAATTTAGGTACCTCATACAAAAGGTGGGAGGACTGAGGCAAAATAACCTTGTTTTGCAAATAAGCTCCCTGAAATTGAGCAAGGACATGACAGAATAGCAAGGGCCTGAGCTGTTCCACGCTCCTTTCTTACTGAGGAGCCAGATTCCAAGGGCTCATCTCCCAGGGATATTTTGAGATTCACCTCTTGAGGGAAGTTCTCTGTGTGGCTTCAGCTAGAAATAAGAATAAATTCACTGAGTAATATGGAGCTGACTTTTTTTTTTAACCTGTAGTTAGCAACTTGGTTTCTGCTCCTGTAAACTTTTCCCTGGTACACTGCAGGGAGTGATCCAGAAACTGGCCCACCACTTGTGCAGCAATTGCAATAAATCCCATCTGTAGCTTCCAAAGTGTACCTTCAGGGGCAACAAACCAATGCTGATGCTGAAGCCACATCACCCCCATGGTGTCCTGTAACCACGATGGGTTGCAGGCCAGCAATTGTTTAAAATCACAATTTGTCCATATGGGGCAGAGGTTAAAGTCCTCTAATGAAGCTTTCTGCCGAGTGGTGAGGGGACACACAGCACATGTTCCTCTGCCTTTTTAGGGGCCTTTGAAATCAGCAGAGGGGTTTGAACATACATGATGAGGCTTGATGCCTCTGACACCGAGTATATCTGAATGTTTTTCTTTATTCCTAATCCCAGAGTGTCTCAATGATGGTCAGTGAGCCTGAAGTGCCTCGATCTGTACAGCTTTGGCCGTTTTAGGCTCCGTGTGTGAAATACACAATACAGAACTAGGCGAGCACTGAGGACACTCCCAGCCAGAGTTTGTAAAGCCACATGTAAAGAATCAGTAAAAGAGTTAACTATGAAAAATAATCTAGACAAACAAGGAAGTTTCAGTCTCGTATCTGTTACCTATAAATGTTTCATTCTTCTGCTTTATTGCTGTCAGCCAATGGCCTGAGAAAGGGAGGATATCAGACATTAGCTAGTGAGGTTTCCAGAAATAATAGGACCAAAGTAAACATTTTTGCACTCAAATCTTATCGAAATATGTTCTAATTGGCACAGTGTGCTGGCTAAATATTGTGATGTTTTTATTGCCAATTATTTATGCAGCGAGTGGGGCAGAATGTTCTTAGGAAACTCTCATCTTCTCTAGCCTCTCTGTAGGCTTGCATTCTTGCCTCTTTGGGTTGTTCTTCCTGCTCCTAGAAACTGGAGGCGTTCTCTGAGGCATCCAGCACAAGTTCTAGAAACTGGAGCCAGACTCCCCGAAGGAGAATTCCCACCCAGAGTTAGTCCAGCTGCACTTGCTTTAGAAACCCGTCCGGACACTGTTTTTCTTAGGAAGGCAGGACAACATTTCTAAGGATATTTCCAATCCTTAAAAAAAAGATTTACTGTGGCTTCAGTAAGCAAACACATGGTTACAGCATGGTTATGTTTGTCTTAAGGCAACTTGAAGTAAAGGGGATCCTGCAAGCATAAAACCAAGAAATACAACACTGGT